>JZKD02S0000562.1:88645-129853 GCA_000966675.3 Picea glauca
CCTTATCATCTTTGTGAAAGTACTTGTGGGTAACACTGTTAGCTCTGGTCACCATGCCAAGGAAGTGTCCTCTGGTTAGCCCTTGATTAAAAAAGGAAAAACAAGAAGAAAAAGAAAATAAAAGAAAATAATAAAGGCAAGAATGGGCTTGGAAAAATTACATCCATGATGGGTACAACTCACCTTCTACAAAGGCACCCACAGATAACATTATGCATCCCCATCTCTCACTCTACCCACATGTCTAGACATCCCCTATCCACATCACCACATTTACACGGCTTAGATGAAACCTTCCTGGAAACTTCCCTTTTCTTGTGGATACTAGCCCAAAAGGATGTCTTGTCTTTTTCTTCGATCTTCTGTTGTAGGTTTTTGTAATATCTTTGAGATATTAACTGATATATTAGGGTTTTTATGCATATGTTTGATAATATTAATGATGAAATGTGATTGACATTGCTATGATCCCTCTGACTAATGAGCCCATAGAGGGCGTAGTTTTTAATGTACAGGTACTATTTGGACCAGTACACATGGGGGGATGATTAATTCAGACCCCCATGGGGCTGAAGAGCCCATCAGATGGTTGTTGAGACCCTGTTAGAGGAGCAGAGATAAGACAGTGTTTGATCGAGGTTTTGCACTGGAGAAGAAGAGGACGTTTCACCAGAGGCACTTTGGCGGAGCCCAAGCTAGGCGGAATCACCCCTTTTCAGTGGAACGTTGGCCTTGGAAGGCTCAAAATGTCCCCATCCTCACCATGACATCATCCAACTTCATGGTCATTCTTGGAGGCTGACTGGGCAACGGTGGCACGTCTGGCATGTTGGAGAGGCCCCTAGGGGTTAACGTTTTTCTCTTGGATGTCTGATCTGCCCTAAAAGGGGCTAGTGCCTCCCTTGAAGGGGGGTTTACCTTTATTAGAGCTCAGTTAGGGTTTTCATTTGAAAATTTAATGTAAAAACAATATTCTGGTCTTGTCGACCATTTTTATGACCTAAAATTAATTAAGGTCATTGATACACTATATATTGAGGATTTTCACTCTCATTTTAAAATAACACATAGCTCATTCATTTAGTGAGGTATGATTTTTGCACCCTAATTGGGTATTTTTTCTGATTTAGTGAGGCACACTTGTTGAAGGAAGGCATTTCTTGGCATTTTTGGCATTTCTCTTGAAGGAAGATTTACAACTAGGGTTTTCATACTATTTCATGGTGATATGTAAGTGTTTTTTCTGCAAAACTTCTTGATTGAATGGTTGTAGTCTTATATTCTTTCATATGTTTATAATTTGCTAATAAAAAACCCTAGGTGACAAGCACAGAAGTAGGTCCTTGTTTCATGTCCACTAAAAGAGAAATTTTCAGCCATTGAAGAAGGAAGGAAGAGCCTAGTCATAGCTACACTCTTATTGCTTCTTCTCCCTGAGCTAGTCGTACTCTCTGAAGTCAAGAAGGAGGAGACATCCTAGGCCTAGGTTATCTACACCTAGGGTCGTCCTACTTCTAGGGTTTGGTGATAAAGCCTTGCCTTAACAACACTCTCCCTTATCACACTCTCTAGTCTTGATTTATCTTTCATGCTATCCGTTTTTTCCAAGTTGACCCGAGGAAGGAGGAGAGAGGATGAGGCCTTTCTTGAGGAACACCGAAGTGAGCCTCTCTCCCCTAGGGTTTTGTTTCTGAGGCCCTTCCATAGCAGCACTTCAGAACCCTTCCCTCTAGTCCTTATTTTCATTCAACCCTTGCGTCCTCTTCTAAATTGACTCCATTAACCCTTAGGCACTGATCTTAGACCTCCAGCGTTGAAGTGAAAGTGATCAAACAACTCTCAAAACCTTTGCTAAATTGAAACCCTAACTAACTACTAACCTTAAGAAGGCTGACATCATCCTTGGTTACTTCATCTTGACGCAACATTTTTCATTTTATAGGCAATTGAATGGTGTTTAATGCATTTATTGAATAAGAGATTGATTGGATACATTGATTGCTACATCATCTTGATATTTATTGGTGAAGTGATATTATTTCATTGCTATATTAACAAACATTGACTTCGTCAATTTTTATTGTTATAATTGCCTATATATTGATATCATATAGTCTTATGAAGTACTAACCCATTCAATCATAGCCTGGATATATATTGGTTTGTTGTTTCTTTGTTTTGGGAAGGTGTTCTTCTTTGGGCCTACACTTCATTATTGATTGTTTAGCCGAGATTATCTGTTTTGGTGGTGACCTGTGAAGGGGGAACTTTACTTTGACTTTTAAAATTTTTCCTCTTCAAAACTTTAGGTTATCGGGGACGTCTCCCCTGTGCCTAACCTCCATAAAGAGAAAGAACCTCCCCATCGTGGTGACATTGGGTGGGATAGGTTCCTATTACGCTAGTTTGGCCTTCTACTTCATAGCCATTTGACCTAGATACAAACTATGCGATAACAAGTCCATAAGGGCCAACTCCAATGCTCCTCTTTCGCTATAGTCCTCTTTCATATCAGAAATCACCCTTGCCTAACACTGAAAATAGTGCTCATAACAGCAAGTGATATCCTTTCTCCAACATACTCGACAGTGTCCTGCCTCCTCCCATATGCTGTATATCAAAAAAAATCTTGTGCGTAGGTATTTTTCCCCTTTGGGAATGTTCACAGCTTTACAAATCCTTGATTTTCAGTGGCTTCTAGTGGCCAAATTCCTCACTTTCCACTTGTAAAATTTATCCCTGATATAGTTCAAGTTTGTTCCCCACTCATGGAGCCATGGTGAGCTGATTTCAAACTGGTAGTTCCATTTGTCCTTCAACAATTAATATAAAAAAAAAAAATCTTTTACATGTGTCATAGTCAAAGAGTTGGTTGGGAAAATCAAATCTTTTCCCAACAATCACAATAATTAATTACAATTAATAAAATTCCAAATTTGGAATTTCCATAAATGGCAATAATTTTTCAAATACGAATTTTCCAAAAATGGAAATAAATTCCTAAGTGCATAGAAACTTTAATAATTAATTATTTTGGGGGATATTACATCCTCTCCCCCTTCAGTACAACACTGTTCTTAGTGTTAGTTCCTTTCTCAGAACAAGGTTGGATAAAATTTATGCAAATCTTTCTCCAATTTCCTAGTGGGCTCCTCAGGACTAATGTGCTTCCATTGCACTTTTACTTGGGCGATGGCTCTGTTTCCTAGTACTATTTCTTTCCTATCCAAAATGTGCAGAGGTTCCACTTGGAACTCGCCTTCTGGTTCCACCTGCACCATGTTTCAATCGATAATGTGAGTAGGATTATGAACATATATTTTTAAAAAAGAAACATGAAATACATTATGAACTTTTAAATTTGTAGGAAGTGCAAGTTCATATGCCATGGGTCCAATTTGAGCTAATATATCGAAGGGGCCACAAAACTTGGGATTCATATGCGCCAACTTTGAACAGTTTCCTAGCTTTAATGAAATTCTTCTTGCTTTGACTTTTAAATACACATGATCTCCAACTTGAAATTCCTGGTGTCTTCTTTTCAGATCTGCATAGCTTTTCTGTCTGTCCTATGGCCTCCTTTAAATTTTTTTGTACTTTTCTTACCATTTTCTCCAATTCCTAGAGCATTTACGGTCCCATAATGAGTCTGTCAACAAGGTTATCCCAGCTAATAGAAGTTGTACACTTTATGCCATACAAAACTTCGAAGGGGCTCATATTAGCTGATGTTTTAAAACCATTATTGTATGCAAATTCCACTAAGTGCAGGTATTCCTCCCACTTAGTTGGTTTCCTTCTTATGTACATTCGTAACATATCTTCAACAATCTTGTTTTTTCGTTCAGTTTTCCAATTTGTTTGTGGATGGTAGCTTGTGCTGAAATTCAAGCTAGTATTCAACACTACAAACAATTCTTTCCAAAACGTAGATGTAAATTTGGCATCTCTATCTGAAATCACCATTTTAAGAATACAATGCAGTCTAAAAATTTCCTTCATAAATATTCCAGTGATGTTAATATCTTTATAATTATATTTCATAGCAATAAAATGTGCACACTTGCTAAGTTTATCAATTAATACCATAATTGAATCATTCTGTTTTTTCGTTTTAGGCAACTTGTGATAAAATCTAGTGATATAGTCTCCCACTTCCATTCTGGTATAGGTAGAGGTTGTAACAGGCTGGCTGGGTGTTGATGTTCAACCTTCACCTGTTGAAAATCTAGGCACTTAGATAAGTATTATCCTGTCTTTCCTTTCATGTTAGGCCAATAAAACAACTTCCTCAATGTCGTTACCATTTTCGGGTATCACAAATGACTAGAATATGGCTTCTTGTGTACTTCATCAAAAATTTTTATCTTTATTATGAAAAATATGGTATGTACAACCTGTTTTTGAATATTAGTAATCCATTTATGTCCAAGCTCAGATCTGTTCTGTCTAAATTTTCTGCATTATTTTCTAAATCTGCCATTGTTTTGATGTATTTTTCGTCATTATCACTTGCAGCGTTTATCCTTTGCTCAATGTCTCTTAATGCCCTGCTAATATTTATCTCAAACAACCCATGAATTCTTCTACTTAAGGCATCTTCCACTTTATTTTCCTTACCCTTGATGTGTCTTACATCGAAATCAAATTCGCTCAAGAAGGCCAGCCATCTTGCTTGCCTTGCGTTAAGATCTGGTTGACTGAATAAGAATTTCACACCACTGTTATCGGTTAGCCACAAATTTTTTATGCCCATTATATAGTTTCACCACATTTTAACGCATGAATTACCGTTGCTAATTCCAAGTCATGCGTGACGTAGTTTCATTCATGATATTTTAGTTTTCATGACTCGTAACAAATAACATGCCCTTCTTGAGTTAGGAAACCTCCCAAACCTTCTTTGCTCGCATCCATGCCAACTATAAAGTGTTTATCCGGGTCTACTACCCTTAAAACAGGTGTGGTTGTTAACAATTCTTTTAACTTGTTAAAACTATCCTGGCATTTCTGCGACCAAATAAACTTGGTTCCCTTTTTCTGTAGGGATCTGATTGGGTATGAAATCTTGGAGAATCCCTCGATAAATCTGCGGTAGTAACTAGTAATTCCCATGAGTGACAAGATGTACGCCACATCCTTAGGGATAGACCATTCCATGATGGAACTTATCTTTTCTGGGTCGACTGCAATACCCTCTTCATATATTACATGTTCTAGGTACTATATTTTCTTTTGGTAAAAGTCACATTTGTCAAATTTTGCATAAAACTTGTGTTTTCTTAGGGTCTGCAATACTATCCTTAGATGTTCTTCGTTTTCTTATTCCATTTTTGAATACACTAGAATGTCGTCAATAAACACCAACACAAACTTATCCAAATATTGACTAAAAAAGTTATTCATTAAACACATAAATTTTGTTGGTGCGTTAGTGAGACCAAACAATATAACAACAAATTCATAATGGCCATATCTCATTTTAAACATTTTTTTACTTATGTCTTCATCCTTTATTCTGACTTGGTGATAACCAGATCTTAAATCCAACTTAGAAAATATCTTTTCCCCTCCCACTTGGTCAAATAGATCATTGATTCTGGGTAGGGGATATTTGTTCTTAAAAGTCATTTTGTTTAACTATCTATAATCAATGCATAATATTAAAGTTTCATCTTTATTTTTAACAAAAAGGACTGGTGCTCCCCTTGGTGAGACACTTGGTATGATGTATTCCTTGTCCAATAGTTCTTGTAGTTGAATTTTCAACTCTGTTAATTCTGGTAAACTCATTATGTAGGGTGACTCAGATATAGGGGTTGATCCAAGCAACAAATCGATAGAGAAATCTATCTCTCTTCTTGGGGATAGTTCTGGTATTTCATCAACAAATAAATATCTAAATTCATGTAAGATGGTAAAATCTTCTAGGCTAGGTTTATTTTGTTTTTCCAGTAGATTTTGTCACTTGAATAACATAAACCTGGCAACCTTTATTTATGCACTTCTTAAACTGCATTGTTGAAATCTAACTAACTGAGACTGGTTTTTTTATGCCTTGTACTTTCCTAATAGTGTTGTTTTCGTCTATGTAAGTAAGTGATTTTTCATAACAATCCAAAATTTATTTATGCTTCTCTGGCCAGTCCTTTCAATAATTATATTGTACAACCCTAACGGTAGAATATTCAGATTTAACTTTGTATTTTGACCATCTAAACTGAGTTCACAATCATAAATGAAATCTGTTACTTTCCTTTTTGTCCCTATTGCTAGATGTACTAACCAAGATTTAGTATGCTTTAATTTCTTAAGCTTGTTTGAATCAACTACACCAGGAGTAAAATAACTCAGAGTAGCTCCCGGATCAATTAAAATAGAAATATGATTATTATTGACTTTACCTTCAATTTCCACTATAGTGGATTGACGATCAACCTGCCAGCCATCCACAATTGCATTGATCATTTGTACGCTTATGCCCACATCTCCCATTGTAGAGGCCTCTTGCAGGTTGTGAATTGGGGTCCTTGTTGCAGAATTTAAACGTGGACAGTTCCTCCTTAAGTGAGGTTCTCCACACTCCCAACATTTTAATGGTTCCCTGGGGTTGTCCCCAAACTTCTTGGTTCCTATATTAACTCGTCTCCCTCCCCCTTGGGTGTTGTGATTATTGGACTAAAAATATTTCCTTGGAAAATTCCTTTCCGCATTCCAGAAAGGGGTTGGTTGGAGGCCCTTCTTCCATTGATTCATTCTATCCCATTTCTTATCTTTCCAAGCCTTGGAAAGTTCATACCGTTGTTTGTATTGGTCATAACACATCCGAGCCTTTCTAAAAAACTTCACTCAAGGTTTTGGAGTTGTCAAATTCAATTTTGTCCTTATAGGATTGTGGTAAACAACTTAGGAACCAATGGATTTTTACTTTGTCTTCCCTGATATAAGGCACACACGTTAATAACTCAAGGAATTTGTTTATCAGGTCATCCATGGTCATTTGGCCGAGTCTTAGCTCATAAAATTCTTTGGTCTTTCTCTCATAATAACTTTCTGATAAATATTGTTTCTTAAAGTATTTCTTGAAATCTGACCATTCCATCTGTTTTTCTTTTAAGCCCCTAGTCAACTTCAGGTCCTGCCACCATATACTCACCTTTCCTTTCAGGTTATAAATGGCCATTCTTACCTTCATGTTGTTGGAATAATTGTAAATCTGGAAATAATTTTTTATGTCTAGTAATCATGCTTCAGCCTCCTCCCATGTCTTGAATTTTCCGTCAAAGGTGGACGGTTTGATTTTCTTAAATTCCCCTCCATGTAGTCCACCTGTTTCCTCTTTTTTCTCGTGGTTGTTTTATTTTCTACTTTTGGTATGCCTTCGGAAGAATTGTTCTCATTTTCTACTTCAGGACCATAATTTTTGGAGGCCCTTTTGATGACCTCTTCTTCCTTGTCATTGTCTTTTGGGATCTTCTTTGTTACTTTGCTACGCAATAGTACTTAATTTATTTCTTGATGGTCTTCGTGTGCCTTTTTCAGTTTCTCATTATCTTCCTTGAAAGATTGCAGTTCCACACTAAGGTTTCTCATTGTTTCTAGAACCTGGGTGGCTGAACTTCGTTCACTATTCTTCCCAGGCTTTCCAGGAGGTCCTTGATTGGGATTCTCCTCAAGTCTGATTTTCTCTTCATTCTGTGCTACCATTATCACAACACAACAAAAATTTTATGTTTGTAACAGTAAGCGTTTTTGTTAGTTTTTCATTCAACAAATAGCATGTACTAAACAAAATTTTGGCCCTGCTTTGAGGTCCAAGTGTTGTAACCTTTTCTCTAATACCATATGTAATGTACCCCAAATTTACCAAATATATTTTTTTTATTAGGGACATTAAATATCTTTTCCTCTTTAAACAACTTATTTCGAAAAACATAACATTAATATATTATATGTAGATATTTTTGTCGTCACTACTCACTTTCGCCATTTTATCAATAAAAACAAATATCATATATAAAAGAATGTAACTATGATTTATTCCATACTACATAGTAATCACACATATAATAGTTAAGGGATAGCTTCACTATATCCTAGTCTCCTAGTTACTAACATTCCCATTCACTAATGAAAGTATAAGTATAAGGGTTAAGTAATCAGTTGCGCTCACTCAGGTATGGTCCCAACACAGTTCGAGAAAGTATTCGCGAGAATGAAATGTAAATTTCTTCATTTGTTGGCGGAAGCGAGGACACTTCTAGATCAAAACATGGAGGAATTGGACCACCAAGAAGGGTTCTTTCGCCACTCAACACAAGAGAGTTTAGCATGTAGACGATTATTTCTATTGTATTCTTTTCTTGCCAGTTTTGGTTGAGAAGACGTTGATGAATAAATGTTAGTATGTTAGTTTGTGTCAGACAATTGAAATGTAAACAACCCTCGTCAGTCTAGTTAAGCAGGGTGTTACTATAATAAAGTTTAGCATGTCACTCAGTTGCTGGGGAAAAGAACTCTCACAAGTTTGGTTAAGAGGGTGTTTCATAAATAAAATCAACAACTTCTTTTGTAACTGCATAGTATTAAGAAGGTGCTCCTCTCTTCTGAATAACAAATGGCCATTTACTTCTCACTTCCAATGTTTTTCTCACTTCCAATGTTTTTCTCCGTCATTCTCTGTGCATTTTGTATTGTGGAGCGTTTTTATTTTTGCATGCCCGTCTATTCTGCATACATTTTAATTTTGCCAAGTTACTTATTCTTTTGGGATGGACGACATAACAAAAAATTGTTGACAACCCATATTAATTCTATAGAGGTTTTATGCATTGATTTCGAGTAAGAAAACAGTCCGTGAAATAAAATATGGAATTTGATGTAGATATAGCTTTAATTGCTCTTAATCCATGTACAATTAGTTAATTATAAGTTATTGAACATATTTCTTTGGTTAGGTTTTTGAATGACATTTCGCCGCCCGAGAATGAAAATTGGAAGGAGGCCTTTGAAGCGTACTGTATGTTGGTATATCTAGTGACGTAGCAGTTCAAACTAACCTACCTGCTATCAATAATTGAAGAACTCTTACCGTATTCGAAGGTCAATGATGCCAGTACATCCATGGGAATTACAAATCGGACCAGCTCTGAGCAGCGTGCCGTCCCATTGGTCCGTTTGCCAGCTTCAAATTTATTTCAGTGAAGTCTTCCTCGATTGGAGATTCGCGTTCAACGCGAACTGGTTTCTGGCAAACCAAATCAGAAATAACTCCAGGGCTTGCTTAAGTACATAGCACAGCAACTCCATCATATGGAAATGATAGAAATTCCGTCTGTTCTGAAAGAATCAAAGCAATGGGATCCTCAACGAAGCATTTCTATCGTATTTGGATATTCTATTTGCTCTTTAATCCACATGTTGGATCTACAATAGAATGTCGAGCTTTATATTTTTGTGTCCATAATTATTATAAATAAAATTGTACATTAGATGATGGTGTAATGTACCCCCAAATTTACAAGTTTTTTTTGTTAGGCACATTAAATCTCTTTTTCTCTTCAACAACTTATTTCGAAAAACATAACATTAATATATTAGATAGTTTTGTCGTTACCATTTTATCTATAAAGCCAAATATCATATATAAAAGACTATACCTCTGAGTTATTCCATAGTGCACAATAATCAAACATATAATAGTTAAGGGATAGCTTTACTATACCCTAGTCTCAAAGTTACTAACATTCCCGCTCACTAATGAAAGTATAAAGGTTAATGTTTAACTTATTAAAACCCCACTAGCATTACAACCATCTCTATGCATAAACATTTAACGTTTAAATGATTAAAAACCCCATTAGCATTACCACGAGCTCTATGCATAAACAATTACTTATACCATTAAGGGTCCTATACTAATTCGGGTTCAAAGCATATACATATGCCTTTATCGAATATAACGCAGACTTTAATATAAAGGTGGATTTATATGTTAACTGTCCGAGTAATAGGCTTCGTAGAAAAAGTCTACGGTTAAACTTCCAACCACTATTACCACAATAACTAAAATAATGGTTAACGGTTGGCATCGTTATGAGGCCCAATGATAATAGTCATCCATCCCGAGCTCGATAACATGATTGAACGAGATGGTAAGACCTTTAACTGAACGAGGGATGGGCACGACAAATGGGTAATAGTCGCAAACCTAACTTGGCTATCCTCACACTCTGCAATAACTTGGTATGAAGTCGAATAAAGGATTGTCACACGCTTGTTAAAACCTATGTCTAATCTATTAATGGTTACCTGCAATAGTACCTCTTGGGAGCTATTGCTCGGCTACCGTGTCCACTACGAATCGTGCCACCTCCATCGTGTCACATGGCATTGTACCATTTCATAATCCTCACAAAAACTTCTCTGGCGAACCGAGGTAGGTCACTGTAACACTTCCCTCTAGAGCTGTCGAGTGTTTTTCTCTGCACGACTATTCCTTCCTATGTTCTTTGTTAGAAACAATGGCAGTATCAAACTGGATAATAGTGGGAGAGGCTTCAAGCGGTCTAGCATTCTTACTACACTCAAAAGGTAATTTCTCGCATCCCATACCTCACATTTGGCATTGTAGCAGGTTACTATTTGCTACAAAGATTTACGTCTTGGTCCGCTCCTTTGGTTTTCAGTGGTTGAACTAGGGTTTTACAGGGTTCCTCTAAGAGTTAGAAATTCCTTCGTTATCTTACTATATTAATGCCCTCCTCCTGTAACGAAGATATGATACTAAGCCATTTCCCAGTATTTGATGGTTTTTGTTTATCTTTAAGGAATTAATTATGTTTCCATGGCCTGTAACTCTATTATGAAAAGTTTGGTGTACTAACGGATTAACAAAGGCCCTTGCGGGTATACCATGGCATGCATAAAATTCCTATCGCGTCTATGACTTGGTTAAAACTTTGTTGTGTCCTACATACAAGTTGAAGATAGAACCCCCCATGCGTCGCGTGTTACCTGTTGAATTTCTCCAACTGGTCGTTGGGTAAGCCTCTACTGTCTATAATAAATTATTCTTGTTAAAATATTTGCAAAGGTAAAAACTCCCTTGATCCGGATTTTATGAGAAGAACGAAATAAATACAGATTATTAACAAGTGCTTAACAAAGAATAATAGAGATACAGTAAAATTGGTTTTCTATTCAATAACAAAATAAGCTAAAACTGTAAAATGCAGCGGAAACAAGCTTGCTAGAATGGTGGCGGCTTATCACTGAGAAGAGATGTGACAGCAATGCGCATTCGCAAGAGGAAGATTACAATGAGACTTTGAAGGTATTTTTACAATAATAAAGAATGCCAAAAACCGTAGACATCCAAAAACATAACCCTAGGAGATGAAGCACCAAAAGTCATGTGGGCCCCGTTTGGGTAAGTTAGTACATCAACTTCCCGGGGTCATAACTTTTGCATACAATCTCTGTGTTAGGCGAGTGATAGCCCATTGGAAAGGTATCGTCGAGGAGATTCATTTTGGGGGATCAATATTTCCTTCAGCTATAGTTGAGGAGATTGATCCCGAAAAAACTTCATTTAGGCCCTCAAAATGGCCTCGGGAGTTAAAACTGCTAAAAATAGTAAATTGCCAAAATTGTCAAAAAACTGTTTTGAGCCAGTTAGAAAAGGTGGGTGGCCACTGATATCAATATAGATCAATCCTCCCTCTTTATGAAGCAATGTTCTCCATTGTGTTGAGGTCCCCCATCAGATGAGGAATTTTCTGTTGAATTTGGCCCCGGGTGAGTTACTTGCCTTAGTGCAGGAGCTGCCCTGGTTTGACGACTCGATAAAGATGGATCCCTTGTTGTCGAGTGCCCTTGATATTTCTGTCCACAATCTGATCATTGGATGTCTGTTGTATGCAGTCGGAGTTGAGCTATGTTGGTGTCAGTTGTTCTGCTACTTCTGAGGTGTCCAATAATGGTGGGAAATAAGGGCGAAGGAGATCCACGTTGAACACTGGGTGTAGGCCAAGGAAAGGAGGAATGTTGAGCTAAAAATAATTATTCCCCATGGCCTTGGTGATAGTGTATGTCCCATAATGAAGTGGGTGAAGCTTCCGATGGGGTCCTGTAAGGTGTTCTTTCTGCAAGTGCAACCAAACTTTGTCGCCCACCTGAAACTTATGTGGCACCCGATGTTGATCATGGCGTTGTTTGTACTTATCATTAGACTTCTATAGGATATCCTAAACCTGTTGGTGGATGTGCTAGATCCGTTCAATGAACCGGGTGGCTTTGTTAGCTTCAGTTGGAGCCGGAGATGAGTCGGTCGAGGTGACCATAAGGGGAAGTGAAACATCTATGAGACCCAATGGTTGGAATCCCAACCCCACTTGAAAGGGGTTGTGGCTAGTTGAGCTATGAAGGGMTCAGTTGTTGCTATGTTGGACATAGGGAAGGYTYTCATCCCATGTGTGAGGGTGCTTTGAATTATACATGCAAAGGATSTRTACAATCATTTGATTTACAACCTCAGTTTAGCCATCTGTCTAGGGGTGGAAGGTCGTGGATTTGGTGAGCTTGGTGTCCAACAGTGACCAGAGGCTCGACCAGAATGTGCTAAGAAACCGACTATCCCGATCTGAGACAATAGTTTTTGGTATTCCAAAATGTACCCAGACTCGTTCAAAGAAGATCTTAGCGGTGGCCTCTGCTATGATGCTCTTCTTGCAAGCAACTAGAATCACCATCTTAGAAAAGCGATCAACAACCACAAAAATAAAGTCATTTCCCTGCTTGGTGGATTGGAGGCTCGACATGTAGTCCATTGAGATGGATTCCCATGGCCTATCAGGAGTAAGAAGAGGGGTGTACAGGCCCTATTTCTTAGTGGTCAGTTTGGCAATAGCATAGGCAGTGGAGGAGTTGATATACTTGCTAACCTCCCATCGAAGTTTCGGCCAGTAGAAATGTTTATGTCGCATCACCACTATCTTTTCAACACCAAAGTGTCCTGCCACCCGACTGTAGTGGGATTCTCATATCAGCTTCTCTCGCTCACTTGATGGAACACAGATATGGCCTAGATGACACAAAAACCCATCCTGAAGATGGAAATTATCGACAACTGCGTTTTCACCCAACATTTGGTAGGTGGTGGCAAAGTCAGGGTCTGTCTCATAGAGTTGGGGCCATTCATTTGTCTCTTGGCAGCAAGAGTCTAGCACCGTGGTGAGTACCACGACTGGCGGTTTGCTGAGGCAATCAGCGACGCGATTGATGCTTCCTATTTTATACTTGATGTTGAGGTGGAATTGCTGCAAGTATGTGGACCACTTTTGATGGCATTCATTCTGCAATTTTCCTTGTGTCTACATAAACTACAGTGGCTTATGATCAGTGTGGATGACTGTCTCCTTCCCAAGAATGTAATGTCTCCACTGGTGGCATGCTTGCACAATGGAATACATTTCTTTGTCATAAGTGGGGTACTTATAGATAGTATATGACAGTGTCTCATTATGATAGGCCATGGGGTGGTTGTGCTGAGTGAGAATGATGCCCACAACATAGTCTAAAGCATCTATCTTGATCTCAAAGGGATGTTGCAGGTATGGTAGTGAAAGTACTGGGGTTGAGCACAAGTGCTTCTTCAAATCATCGAACGCTTGTTGTTGGGACCTACCCCACACAAATTTCACCTTACAACCACCCCTGTTTATTTGGCTGAGGGCCCATGCAATATGGGAGAATCCCAACACGAACCTGTGGTAGAAATTGGCAAGGTCCAAGAAGATCCGAAGATCAGTGAGTGCTCTTGGGGCTGGCCAGTCACAGATGACTTGGATCTTGGGTGGATCCACATGTACACCATGTTGATCAATGATGTAGCCCAGGTAAGGGACCTTGTCCATGCCAAAGGAGCATTTTTCCAAGTTGGCATATAGCTTGTGCTATCGCAGGGTGTGTAGAATCTTTTGAATATGCTGCAAGTGTTCGACCCAAGGCTTGTTGTAAATTAGAATGTCATCCAGATACACCACTACAAAAGTATTGGTGAATGGTCACAGGATATTGTCCATCATCCTCATGAAAGTGGCTGGAGAATTTGTCAAACCAAAGGGCATGACTAACCATTAAAAATGACTTTCTTTGACTTGAAGGTAGTCTTCCATACATCTGTTTGTTGTATCGGGACCTAGTTGGAGCCAAACTTCAGATCAATCTTACTAAAGTATTTGGCCCCTGTGAGTTGATCAAGGAGGTCATCGATTCGAGGAATCGAGTACTGGTTTCTGAATGTGATTTTATTCAAAGCCTGGTAATCAATACATATTCTCCAAGTTCCATCTTTCTTCTGTACCAGCACGATTGGGCTCCTGCAAGGTGATGATATGGGGCCGATGTGCCCCTTGTGGAGCAGTTATTTGATCTATCACTTGATCTCCTCATTCTCTAAGAAATATCGACGATAGACTGGCCCATTGGGCAGCGTTGTGTCGGGGGTCAGATCGATGGGGTGCTTGACTTGGAAGTGCAGAGGTACCCCTGTAGGTGAGGAGAAGATATCTAAGTATTCTTCCATGACCTTATCTACTTTCTTTTGCTATGTGGAGAGGTCGGTCGTGGAAACCCTGGATGTGGTTGTGATCTTTCTCTTATTCTGAGAGAAAATCATGAAGAAGATAAACTTGCCCTTATGAGAGATGAACTTCCTACATTTCTTAGCAGAGATCAAGGAAATAAAACTAGCTAGGACTGCCTCGGGTATCTTGTACAATTTTCTGTTCAAAGTAATAATAACACTATGAGGCCTAGACTCATATATAGCATGAAGTTTCCATAAATAAGGTTGGCCCAAAATAACATCACAAACTTCAAGAGGAGAAAAATCACACAATACCTTGTCTTTGAAGGGCTTGATGTCGTATGAAAGTCGACACTGTTGGCTGACACGAAGATCGCTCCATTGGCAGAGCCATCCAATGGTGTAGGGTTGTGCGTGCAACGTTGTTGGTAGGGATAGTTGCTTGATGAACTCTGCTGAGATGAGTTTCTTCTGGATACCGCTATCAACAATGAAGTGCAGCGGGGTGCCTTTTACCCACATCTGTGAATGGAAGAGGTGCTCTCCTTCTTCTGGCTCGTCTAGTTCACCAGGCTGAAGCTTGGTGGTAGCAACGGTGGCACTGGGCTTCACGTCAATGATCCATCTTCCCCTTTTTGGTTTTGTCTCAGAGTTAGAATCTGCATCTGATTCAAATGCTTTCACTTCGGCCACCAGTGACTACTTTGAGCGACAATCAATAGAGTTATGCCAAGGGCTCTTATGGAAGTCACACCACTTCTCGGTATATTTCTTTGTCTTTCTGGTGTCCTTCTTTGCTTCGGCTTGGACTGGTTGTCCTGATACTATCCATATTTGGTTTTTCCTTTGTTCGATGGGTTGGGGCCGCCCTTTCCTGGCTTTTGTTTTGAGGGGTTCCCAAGCCCAAATTGTCGCGTCTTTTGCTTGAGCTTCTGCTCAATTTTGACGGCATATCGGTAGGCAGTGCCCAAGGATGAGATGTCTATAAATTCCATTTAGGTTTGTATATATCTATGCAGAGCACCATGATACTTGAGCACTAGATGTCTCTTCGAATATTTGATACCCAACTTGGTGTGCAAGGTATGGAAGATATTTGTGAAATCTAGCACTGCTTGGTCTCTTTCTTGCCACAGTGTGGTCCATTTGGTATATAGATCGCCATAACTTCCGACAGGGTAGTATTGTTCCTTAATATCATCCCTAAAGGATTCCCTAGTGGTCGTGACTGAAAATAATGAGGTTTCCTCTATTTCCTTTTTCTCACAGAAAGTTTCCCACCAATCTTTGACATGGGGAACGACTTTGAGGAGTGAAAAAGTAATCTTTTCTCTATTCCAAAAGTTATGGAAATAAAAATACCCTTCTAGTAGATTCAACTACTTGTCTAGAACATTTTCATCTATCTGACCTTCAAATATAGGAATATCAAAGTTTATTTGTACCTTGAAGGGGGTGTCACCTCCGTTCAAAGAAGATGCGTCACCTGTTGGTAGCCACCGAAGGATTTGCGCGAAACTATCTATCATCTCGTTCCTCTGTTATGTGAGGGGTTCCTCAATCAACAATTTGAAAGGAT
This sequence comes from Picea glauca, assembly GCA_000966675.3. Taxonomy (NCBI): domain Eukaryota; kingdom Viridiplantae; phylum Streptophyta; class Pinopsida; order Pinales; family Pinaceae; genus Picea; species Picea glauca. Next base: position 104,815 of record JZKD02S0000562.1, read on the forward strand.
CTCATGTCCTATCATCTTTCTTTTCTCCTGCCATGGGAGGTCATTTGGGTGTGCAAGAGTTTCTGTCCTCCAAAGAAACAAACTCGAAACCCAACTCTTTGTACTTTGACCTCATTGGAGACATTCATTAAGACAACAAGGAGCAGACCGCTTTGATACCACTGATCCAGATTTTATGAACATAATGAAATGAATACATATTATTACTAGTTTCTTAACACAAAATAGTAGATATACAGTAAAACTGATTTTCTATTCAATAAGGAAATAAGTTGAAACTGTAAAATGCAGCGGAAACAAGCTTGCTGGAATGGTGGCGGCTTATCTATGAGAAGAGATGTGACGACAATGCGCATTCGTAAGAAGAATATTAAAATGAGGCTCTGAAGGAATTTTTATAATAAGAAAGAATGCCAAAAACCCTAGACATCCAAAAACCTAACACTAGGAGATGAAGCGCCAAAATTCATGTGGGCCCCGTTTGGGTAAGTTAGTACATCAACTTCCCGGGGTTGTAACTTTTGCATCCGATCTTTGTTTTAGGTGTGTGATAGCCCATTGCAAAGGTATCATCGATGATATTCATTTTGGGGGATATATCATGCCTTCAGCTATCATAGAGGAGCTCGATCCCGATAAACCTTCATTTAGGCCCTCAAAATGGCCCGATAAGTTAAAACTGCTAAAAATAGTAAATTGCCAAAATTGTCAAAAATTTGTTTTGAGCCAGCTGGAAAAGGTGGGTGGACACTGATATCCATCTAGATCATCCCTGGTTTACCATTGCATAAAAAGAACTCTGTGTAATTTGCAATGTATCCATGTGCTCGAGACCCTCTATCTAAGAATTCTGCGTCTACCCATAAATAAAACATAGGGTTTACTTGCTTTTGAATATCTCCATTCACAAAGGGTAATGAGGGTTTTGTCGACAAAGCCATGACCTAGATATTTATTTATTACTTATACTTGCGTTTTTATTTTAAAAAGTTCTCGGCATGCCTCTCACCCGAGAATCCCTGGTTAATATTTCTCTGGTTCCTACAATCATTCCTAAGTTCATTCATGGTGTTCACTGTAGGCATAATTTGTGTATTTATGTTTCTTGTTTTGATTAAGTGTCGACTCTTTGAATTATCGGTTCTTGAAGATTTATGCATCTGAGTCTTACTGTAAACTATTTCACCCAAGAATTATACGATGTAAAGTCGAAATCCATTTCCTGTGGGTGCGGTAAGGTCTTCTTGATACTTTGTAGAGTTTAGTACTCTGGCTTGTTACTCTAAATCTATTCACATTATTCAAAGGCATACAAGAATTACTACAACCATAAGAATTCTACTATGTGTAACAGTTCCATAATTTAAACTTATTTTAAACGATTTACCCTAAACTCTCTATTATGGGATTCTTTGTTTGAACCTGTCTAAACTCATTTCTTTAGTAGAGAAAAATAGTAATTGATGTACTCAAATGGGAAATAAATTGTCTCTGTGGAACATGCACTATACTGTGAGAATTTTGTCATTCTGGTTATGAAATGTATTAAATTGTTTAGCACTGTTTCTTTGCTTATTTACATTATGTGCATACAATCAACTCTTTCGGCTACCAAACTAATAATGCGTCCCTTGTTTACTTGTGAGGGTACCCATTAGACATTTATGCGTCCACTCCTCCCCTTTGGATCTGTGGATAGTTTTCTCAACGACGCTAGTGGGAAAATGCACCCACGCCAAATCTCAAGCTAAGTATTGTTCATGTAATTAAATATTCAATATTTACTCTCGTTGATTTTATCTTAACACTATTTTACTAATTTTCTAGTTTTCCCTTTTGCAGGACTTAAATCGTTCTGATCAAATGGATCCACGAGTTCGCCTCACTCGAAAGGTATTTGAGTTCCAACTCTCGTTGTCTAAAACCAACTTCTCAGGTTTTGTTTATAGTGGTACAGGGTTCCACCCTAAGGTACTCCATTGTGATAGTTTTGATCCAGGGATCTAAGGATTAACTAGTTACATGTGTTCGATTCTTGAATGGAATAGACAGATGTAAAGGAAACAACTATATTGAATACAATTCCATGATTATTTAGTTATGATAGCATGTGTTAAGTAGGAAGTTAAAACTCTGCTAAGTGTTGGACAACACTGTAACATGTAGCATGCAATTCTATAACACTAAAAATTTGCTTCTGGGTTTGTTGTAATGTAAAAGGACTGTAACTTTCTATTCCTTTGATATAGACTGATTAATGGAAACTAAATGAGATCTCGTGTGAATCAAGGAGTCGATACAATCCTTCTGTCTATCAGTACATTGGATGTTTTATTCAGCTTTGTGTATCTAAACATGCAACAATATATGTATATATATATTTATATCTTGTCTTTATTTTCCAAAATTTCATTTGGCATTTACAACAAGCCAATATTCCTTAAGTTAAATACCTATATATATATATATACATACATGGTACATGTTATGATTAACATAGAAACACTTCTATTTTATTTAGATCAAATGCATTCCTTTGTGTATATACATTTATTCATATACATGTAAAGAAAATCATGCACATGTACTTCCTGTAGGTCTATACTTAAGGTTATCCTACCTGTAGAAATATTTAATAAATCCTTATTCATATTATACCAAAATATTCCCAATATCAACAACAGATCGAACTATCATTTGTTTACTATTCATGTTTAGAGAATGTGTTCACATGAATAAGTCATTATCACAGATTCATCTCATTCCTATCATCTTAATTAATAATAAAATATTCATAAAGAGAACATATAGAATAACATATTTGAAATCGAAGCTGGAACATAAATGGAACAACCAATTTCCACCCAACCATAGAACAAAACAACCAAACTACTTGCTCCATTCACCCCCTAGCCTGACCATGAGTCCTGTTATCCCTGATTTCTAGGGATAACTAGGAGATCATGTCTCGAGGCCCACAAGTCACAGACATGGAGTACCGAGAGCAGGATTAACCTGGGCATGGCCTTGGAAGGCCCATCCTTTTTCTCTTTCGTCAGATTTGTCTTGTCAGTAGCAGCAACATCCATCACCATCAACTTGGTCTTTTATCAGAGAAGGCTCTTGCTCCATGAGGTAATTGGTCCAGGTATCATGGTATGTGTCACTTTTGATCATTATAACCTTTAGATATATGTATCTAAATCCTTTTATCTCTGAAAATTGCTTGGATCTTACATTAGCCCACTTGACCATGTTTGGGGAGATTGACAGGGTGCCCTAGCAAGCTTATACCCATAGGTTTTGGGTTGCCACTGGGGGGATTTATGAAGAGTCATCATCTGCTCCCATCATATCACCACTTTTTCATATTATCTCCTACTCATTTATCCCATTCCCCTTGTTCGGACATTGGATTGACCTATTTGTAGGGTTGCACCTTATCTTGTCAGAAGAAGGGGCTAAAGGCCCAGAAGGTAAAAGAAACTGGTAAAATATAAGAGCCTAAAAATGAAACCTCGAGATGCTTTTCCCAGGGATCCCCGAGAAGGCAATAAAATCCCTCTTCGTAAGAAACAAGAGGGACCCAGAAAATATAAACAAGACCTAGTCAAGAGGATAGGGGGTCTCATCACAAGCCAACCTATTATGTTCATAGGTACCTAACAGTATGGCATTGCCACCATCTGGTTACCACACCAGGGAAGTGACCTTTGGTTGCATGACCAAGGGAAAGGGGGTCTCATCATGAGCCAGCCTTATCGTCTCTGTGAAAGTACTTGTGGGTAACACTGTCAGCTTTGGTCACCATGCCAAGGCAGTGTCCTCTGGTTAGCCCTTGAGTAAAAAAGGAAAAAGAATAATAATAATAATAATAATAATAATAATAATAATAATAAAGACAAGAATGGGCTTGGAAAAATTGCATCCATGATGGGTACAACTCGCCTTCTACAAAGACACCCACAGATAACATTATGCATCCCCAGCTCTCACTCTACCCACATGTCTAGACATCCCTTAGACACATCACCACATTTACATGTCTTGGATGAAACCTTCCTGGAAACTTCCCTTTTCTTGTGGATACTAACTCGAATGGATGTCTTGTCTTTTTCCTCAATCTTGTATTGTAGGTTTTTGTAATATCTTTGAGCTATTGACTGATATATCAAGGTTTTTATGCATATGTTTGATAATATCAATGATGAAATGTGATTGACATTGTTATGATCCCTGTGATTAATGAGCCCATGGAGGGTGTAGATTTTAATGTGAAGGACCATGCCCGATGGACAAGTACTATTTGGACCAGTACACATGGGGAGATGACTAGTTTAGACCCCCATGGGGTTGAAGAGCCCATCAGATGGTTGTTGAGACCCCATCATAGGAGCAGAGATAAGACAGTGTTTGATCGAGGTTTTGCACTAGAGAAGAAGAGGACGTTTTACCAGAGGCACTTTGGCAGAGCTCGACCTAGGGGGAATGACCCCTTTTCAGTAGAACTTTGACCTTGGAAGGCTCAAAATGCCCCCATCATCACGATGATGTCATCTAGGTTCATGGTCATTCTTGGAAGCAAACTGGGCAGTAGTGGCACGTGTGGCATGTTTTGAGGCCCCTGGGGGCTAATGTTTTGCTCCTGGATGTCTCATCTACACTAAAAGGGGCTAGTGCCTCCCTTGAAGGGGATTTTACCTTTATTACAACTCATCTAGGGTTTTAATTTGCAATTTAATGTAAAAACAATATTCTGGTCTTGTCGACCATTTTTATGACCTAAAATTAATCACGGTCATTGATACACTATATATTGAGGGTTTTCACTCTCATTTTAAAATAACACATCACTCACTCATTTAGTGAGGTCTGATTTTTTCACCCTACTTGGGTAGTTTTGCTAATTTAGTGAGGCACACTTGTTGAAGGAAAGCATTTCTTGGCATTTTTGGCATTTCTCTTGAAAGAATATTTACAACTAGGGTTTGCATGCTATTTCATGGTGATATGTAAGTGTTTTTTCTGCAAAACTTCTTGATTGAATGGTTGTAGTCTTATATTCTTACATGTGTTTATAATTTTCTAATAAAAAACCCTAGGTGAAAAGCACACAAGTAGGTCCTTGTTTCATGTCCCCTAAAAGAGAATTTTTCAGCCATTGAAGAAGGAAGGAAGAGCCTAGCCATAGCTACACTCTTATTTCTTCTTCTCCCTGAGCTAGCTATACTCCTTGAAGTCAGGAAGGAGGAGATGTCCTAGGCCTAGGTTATCTACACCTAGGGTTGTCCTGCTTCTAGGGTTTGGTGTTAGAGCCTTGCCTTAGCAACACTCTCCCTCACCACACTCTCTAGTCTTGATTTATCTTTCATGTTAGTCATTTTTGCCAAGTTGACCTAAGGAAGGAGGAGAGAGGATGAGGCCTTTATTTAGAAACACTGGAGTCAGCCTCTCTCCCCTAGGGTTTTGATTATGAGGCCCTGCCATAGAAGGAATTCAAAACCCTTCCCTCCAGTCCTTAGTTTCCTTCAACCCTTGTGTCCTCTTCTAAATTGACTCCATTAACCCTTAGGTACTGATCTTAGACCTCCAACGTTGAAGTGAAAGTGATCAGTCAACTCTCAAAACCTTTGCTAAATTGAAACCCTAACTAACTACTAACCCTAAGAAGGTTGATGTCATCCTTGGTTACTTCATCTTGATGCAACATTTTTCATTTTATAGGCAATTGAATGGTGTTTAAAGAATTTATTGAATAAGGGATTGATTGGATACATTGATTGCTACATCATCTTGATATTTATTGGTGAAGTAATATTGTTTCATTTCTATATTAACAAACATTGACTTTGTCAATATTTATTGTTATAATTGCTTATATATTGATATCAGATAGTCTTATGAAGTACTAACCCATTGAATCATAGCATGCATATATATTGGTTTGTTGTTTCTTTGTCCCAGGCAGGTGTTCTTGTTTGGGCCTACACTTCATTATTGGTTGTTTAGCTGAGATTATCTGTTTTGGTGGTGACCTGTGAAGGGGGAACTTTACTTTCAATTTTAAACTTTTTCCTCTTCAAAACTCCAGGTTACTAGGGACGTCTCCCCTGGGCCTAACCTCCCTAAAGAGAAAGAACCTCCCCATCGTGGTGACATTGGGTGGGATAGGTTCTTGTTACGCTAGTTTGGCTTTCTACTTCATAGCCATTTGACCTAGCTACAAACTGTGCGATAACATTTTGGCATCGTTTTCATGGAACACTGAGTCAATTCTCCTCAGACGAAAAATATTTTTGGTAAGCCTTGCCTCAGAGCCTTATCTTACAAGCTTACCTGGGGACTCCACTAGGGTGTTTTCCCTATTTCTTTGACAGTTTCAAGAAAACTATATGGAGACTCCACTGATGATGAAGCCAAGTATGACTTCACAATGGGATCCAAGGAACTATAAACCTTTGGACATGAGTAAAATCCCAGGATATCCCAGATGAATGCCCCCCTTTTATAAAAATTAGCTCCCTAGATTCACTGGTATCTATGGAGAAAGTCCCAATTATCACATGAGAAAATTATGGGCTTTCTTTCAATACCTCCCTATCAGTGACGAGGCTGAAGATTTGGTGATGAAACTCTTCTCTGTCTCTCTGCATGGAGAGGCTAGAAGATGGGATGATAATCTTCTAGCTGCTAGCATCACATCTATGGACCATTTTGAAGAAATCTTCCTTGCAAGGTGGGTTATGAAATTGGAAGATATACAATCATTGTTGAAAGGTCTTGAATGCATAAAATAAGTAGAGGGTGAGATTGTCAAAGATTTTGGGGCTAGGTTCCAAATGTTGCTTTACTATATTCCTGAAATCCATCGTCCTAAAGACAAGTACCTTGTTTATCTCTATACTAATGGACTTCAGGGGCATTTGAGCTTCGTCCTAAATAAAAAGAATCTGAAAACACTTGCATAAGCTCGAAACATGGCCATTTGAGTTGAAAAGAATCTCTCCTTGTCTAAAACCAATGACCATACCATGGACACTTTCAGCTTGATAAAACTAGTTTCCCTTGAAACTTTTGCTGAAGATCCACAAGAAAGAATGGAACAAGTTTTTGACCAGCAGAATGAGGATGTGATTAAGGAGAAAAAACCTAAACAAGATGATGAAGTACCAACCCCTGCTCCTCACTCTGATGAGGTCATCCAAGAACCTATTTCTCCTACACAACAAAGTGAATATGAGGCTAGTTTCCTTCCACTTCAGGATTCTGATGACACCTTATTCCTTGATTCATAAAATGAAGGAGAAATGACATATTTGAACAAAATGGATATTCCTTGTTGTACAATCGAATACAAAGAAGAAATCCATGAGGATGAAACAATAACACATGATGAAAATGCCAAAGTCCTCGAAGACCTTGCACAAGGAGAAACAGCAAGTTGCCCTCCTCCCCTAGTTTTTGATGATGCTTTACTTTATGATGAAGGAAATAAGGAGGAAGAGAATGAATTATCAAATGTTTCAAACCCTGCATGTTATGACACAGATAGTGACACTGTTGATGACATTGATGAATTCATACATGTTGGGAGACATAGGTGGGATATAGTTGGTTATGACCTGGATCCCATCTATGACACTGAGAGTCATTTCCAAGTGTTGTCCTTGAAATTATCACAACAGATAACTTTTGATCAGTGACAACAAGGAGATGAAATTTCTACCCGTACTTTTCAAAACAACAAGGATGACCTAGTAATTTGTTCTTCTAATGATTTTCAGTCTTACCTTGAGATTTTTGATGAGTACCCTTCTAAGAACTTGGATTCTTTCCTTGAATATGATTTCCAACCACCATTGTGCTCGGATTTTGATACAAGCAAGAACATTGTTTTCCTAAAGGAGGATTCTCATGACTTCTCACTCCTACCACATGTTATTACTTTACCTTTATTTTCCATTAACGGTGTAGTCAGAAATTATATCTTTTATATAGAGTTTCCTCTTAGATAAACCCTAGTGTCAAAGGGTTGGTTAACTATTACAATCTTAAGTGTATCTTCTCAGTTTTTCAACTACCCCTTGAGAATTTGCCAGTAGTATAATACATCATTGTCAATCCTTTCCTAGGCTTCACAGTATGAGAATGTCTTAGGTAGCCAGTGTGCCAACCTTTTGAGTCAGTGTTCTAAACCCTAGACTTTTCTTGACCCTTTATTGAAGTGGATTAAGTACTTTCCTCAGAGATGGACTTGACAGGATTTTATCCCTCCCACCCGCCTCCATGAGTTAGACTTTGAGATTTCCAATGATATGATATGTATTCTAATTCATGAAATTTTTGTTCTTGATTTATCACTATTTTGGTTTATGATGAAGCACAAGGGAAGGTATCGTGGGACATTGTTGGATTGGCTACACTAGTCGTTTGACTACATTGAATATCCAACCAATAGGTATGTAAAGGTAGGTACTTTGCTTTACATTTTCATGTTTTACTTTAGTATATATATCTGTATGAATGTTGGGATGGCATCACTGCCCCATTTTTGTTACTGATGCCTCTATCAAGTTTGAGCAGGTCTACAGATTATGCCAGAGATGTTGAGGTTCTCATGCACTCTACGGTGAGAACATGTCCCCAAGTTGGAGCCAGATGTTATCGCCAATTTCTAGGGATAACTAGGAGATCATGTCTCGAGGCCCACATGTCCTAGACATGGAGTACCAAGAAAAGGATTGACCTGGAAAGGGCCCTGGAAGGCCCATCCTTTTCCTCTTTCGCTAGATTCGTCTTGTCAGTAGCAGCAACATCCATCACCATCGACTTGGTCTTGTATCAGAGAGGCTCTTGCTCCATGAGGTAATTGGTCCAGGTATCATGGTATGTGTCACTTTTGATCATTAAAACCTTTAGATATATGCATCTGAATCCTTTTATCTCTGACAACTGCTTGGATCTTACATTAGCCCACTTGACCATGTTTGGGGATATTGACAGGGTTCCCTAGAAAGCTTGTACCCATAGGTTTTGGTTTTCCACCAATGGGATTTTTGAAGAGCCATCGTCTTCTCCCAGTATACCACCACTTTTTCATCTTATCTCCCGCTCATTTATCCCATTCCCCTTGTCCGGGCATTGGATTGACCTGTTTGTAAGGTTGCACCTTATCTTTTGGGAAGAAGGGGCTAAAGGCCCTGAAGTTAAAAGTAGCTGGTAAAAGATAAGATCCTAAAAATGAAACCTCGAGATGCTTCGCCCAGGGATCCCTGAGAAGGAAATAAAAAGCCTCTCAGTAAGAAACAAGAGGGACCCAAAAAATATAAATAAGACTTAGTCATGAGGATAGAGAGTCTCATCACGAGCCAAACTCTTATGTTCGTGGGTACCTAACAGTATGACATTGCCACCATCTGGTTACCACGCTAGGGTAGTGACCTTTGGTTGCATGGCCAAGGGAAAGGGGGTCTCATCACGAGCCAGCCTTATCATCTTTGTGAAAGTACTTGTGGGTAACACTGTTAGCTCTGATCACCATGCCAAGGAAGTGTCCTATGGTTAGCCCTTGATTAAAAAAGGAAAAACAAGAAGAAAAAGAAAATAAAAGAAAATAATAAAGGCAAGAATGGGCTTGGAAAAATTGCATCCATGACGGGTACAACTCACCTTCTACAAAGGCACCCACAGATAACATTATGCATCCCCATCTCTCACTCTACCCACATGTCTGGACATCCCCTATCCACATCACCACATTTACACGGCTTAGATGAAACCTTCCTGGAAACTTCCCTTTTCTTGTGGATACTAGCCCAAAAGGATGTCTTGTCTTTTTCTTCGATCTTCTGTTGTAGGTTTTTGTAATATCTTTGAGCTATTAACTGATATATTAGGGTTTTTATGCATATGTTTGATAATATTAATGATGAAATGTGATTGACATTGCTATGATCCCTCTGACTAATGAGCCCATGGAGGGCGTATTTTTTAATGTACAGGTACTATTTGGACCAATACACATGGGGGGATGATTAATTCAGACTGCCATGGGGCTGAAGAGCCCATCAGATGGTTGTTGAGACCCTGTTAGAGGAGCAGAGATAAGACAGTGTTTGATCGAGGTTTTGCACCGGAGAAGAAGAGGACGTTTCACCAGAGGCACTTTGGCAGAGCCTGACCTAGGGGGAATCACCCCTTTTCAGTGGAATGTTGGCCTTGGAAGGCTCAAAATGTCCCCATCCTCACCATGACATCATCCAACTTCATGGTCATTCTTGGAGGTAGACTGGGCAACAGTGGCATGTGTGGCATGTTGGAGAGGCCCCTGGGGGATAACGTTTTTATCTTGGATGTCTCATCTGCCCTAAAAGGGGCTAGCGCCTCCCCTGAAGGGGGTTTAACATTTATCAGAGCTCAGTTAGGGTTTTCATTTGAAAATTTAATGTAAAAACAATATTATGGTCTTGTCGACCATTTTTATGACCTAAAATTAGTTAAGGTCATTGATACACTATATATTGAGGATTTTCACTCTCATTTTAAAATAACACATCACTCATTCATTTAGTGAGGTATGAGTTTTGCACCCTAATTGGGTATTTTTGTTGATTTAGTGAGGCACACTTGTTGAAGGAAGGCATTTCTTGGCATTTTTGGCATTTCTCTTGAAGGAAGATTTACAACTAGGGTTTGCATGCTATTTTATGGTGATATGTAAGTGTTTTTTCTGCAAAAATTCTTGATTGAATGGTTGTAGTCTTATATTCTTTCATATGTTTACAATTTTCTAATAAAAAACCCTAGGTGACAAGCATAGAAGTAGGTCCTTGTTTCATGTCCACTGAAAGAGAAATTTTCAGCCATTGAAGAAGGAAGGAAGAGCCTAGTCGTAGCTACACTCTTATTGCTTCTTCTCCCTGAGCTAGTCGTACTCTCTGAAGTCAAGAAGGAGGAGATGTCCTAGGCCTAGGTTATCTACACCTAGGGTCATCCTACTTCTAGGGTTTGGTGATAAATCCTTGCCTTAGCAACACTCTCCCTTATTACACTCTCTAGTCTTGATTTATCTTTCATGCTATCCGTTTTTGCCAAGTTGACCTGAGGACGGAGGAGAGAGGACGAGGCTTTTCTTGAGGAACACCGAAGTGAGCCTCTCTCCCCTAGGGTTTTGATTCTGCGGCCCTTCCATAGCAACACTTCATAACCCTTCCCTCCAGTCCTTAGTTTCCTTCAACCCTTGCGTCCTCTTCTAAATTGACTCCATTAACCCTTAGGCACTGATCTTAGACCTCCAGCGTTGAAGTGAAAGTGATCAAACAAATCTCAAAACATTTGCTAAATTGAAACCCTAACTAACTACTAACCTTAAGAAGGCTGACATCATCCTTGGTTACTTCATCTTGACGCAACATTTTTCATTTGTTAGGCAATTGCATGGTGTTTAACGCATTTATTGAATAAGGGATTGATTGGATACATTGATTGCTACATCATCTTGATATTTATTGGTGAAGTGATATTATTTCATTGCTATATTAACAAACATTGACTTTGTCAATTTTTATTGTTATAATTGCTTATATATTGATATCATATAGTCTTATGAAGTACTAACCCATTCAATCATAGCCTGCATATATATTGGTTTGTTGTTTCTTTGTTTCAGGAAGGTGTTCTTCTTTGGGCCTACACTTCATTATTGATTGTTTAGCCGAGATTATCTGTTTTGGTGGTGACATGTGAAGGGGGAAATTTACTTTGACTTTTAAAATTTTTCCTCTTCAAAACTTCAAGTTATCGGGGACGTCTCCCCTGTGCCTAACCTCCCTAAAGAGAAAGAACCTCCCCATCGTGGTGACATTGGGTGGGATAGGTTCTTATTACGCCAGTTTGGCCTTCTACTTCATAGCCATTTGACCTCGCTACAAACTGTGCGATAACAAGTCCATAAGGGCCAACTCCAATGCTCCTCTTTCTCTATAGTCCTCTTTCATATCAGAAATCCCTCTTGCCTCACACTTAAAATAGTGCTCATAACAACAAGTGATATCCTTTCTCCAACATACTCGGCAGTGTCCTACCTCCTCCCATATGCTGTATATCAAAAAAAATCTTGTGCGTAGGTCTTTTTCCCCTTTGGGAATGTTTGCAGCTTTACAAATCCTTGATTTTCAGTGGCTTCTAGTGGGCAAATTCCTCACTTTACACGTGTAAAATTTATCCCTGATATAGTTCAAGTTTGTTCCCCACTCATGGAGCCATGGTGAGCTAATTTCAACCTGGTAGTTCCATTTGTCCTTCAACAATTAATATAAAAAATAATTTTCTTTTACATGTTTCATAATCAAAGAGTTGGTTGGGAAAATCAAATCTTTTCCCAACAGTCCCAATAATTAATTACAATTAATAAAATTCCAAATTCGGAATTTCCATAAATGGCAATAATTTTTCAAATACGAATTTTCCAAAAATGGAAATAAATTCCTAAGTGCATAGAAACTTTAATAATTAATTATTTTGGGGGATATTACATCCTCTCCCCCTTCAGTACAACACTGTTCTCAGTGTTAGTTCCTTTCTCAGAACAAGGTTGGATAAAATTTATGCAAATCTTCCTCCAATTTCCAAGTGGGCTCCTCAGGACTAATGTACTTCCATTGCACTTTTACTTGGGCGATGGATCTGTTTCCTAGTACTGTTTATTTCCTATCCAAAATGCGCAGAGGTTCCACTTGGAACTCGCCTTCTGGTTCCACCTGCACCATGTTTCAATCGATAATGTGAGTAGGATCATGAACATATATTTTAAAAAAAGAAACATGAAATACATTATGAACTTTTAAATTTGTAGGAAGTGCAAGTTCATATGCCACGGGTCCAATTCGAGATAAGATATCGAAGGGGCCACAAAACTTGGGATTCATATGCGCCAACTTTGAACAGTTTCCTAGCTTTAATGAAATTCTTCTTGCTTTGACTTTTAAATACACATGATCTCCAACTTGAAATTCATGGTGTCTTCTTTTCAGATCTGCATAGCTTTTCTGTCTGTCCTATGGCTCCTTTAAATTTTTTTGTACTTTTCTTACGATTTTCTCCAATTCCTAGAGCATTTCTAGTCCCATAATGAGTCTGTCAACTAGGTTATCCCAGCTAATAGAAGCTGTACACTTTATGTCGTACAAAACTTCGAAGGGGCTCATATTAGATGATGTTTTAAAACCATTATTGTACACAAATTCCACTAAGTGCAAGTATTCCTCCCACTTAGTTGGTTTCCTTCTTACGTACATTTGTAACATATCTTCAACAATCTTGTTTTTTCATTCAGTTTGCCCATTTGTTTGTGGATGGTAGCTTGTGCTGAAATTCAAGCTAGTATTCAACCCTACAAACAATTCTTTCCAAAACGTAGATGTAAATTTGGCATCTCTATCCGAAATCACCATTTTAAGAATACAATGCAGTCTAAAAATTTCCTTCATAAATATTCCAGCGATGTTAATATCTTTATAATTAGATTTCATGGGAATAAAATGTGCACACTTGCTAACTTTATCAATTAATACCATAATTGAATCATTCTGTTTTTGCGTTTTAGGCAAACCTGTGATAAAATCTAGTGATATAGTCTCCCACTTCCATTCCCGTATAGGTAGAGGTTGTAACAGGCTGGCTGGGTGTTGGTGTTCAACCTTCACCTGTTGAAAATCTAGGCACTTAGATAAGTAGTATCCTGTCTTTCCTTTCATGTTAGGCCAATAAAACAACTTCCTCAATGTCGTTACCATTTTCGGGTATCACAAATGACTAGAATATGGCTTCTTGTGTACTTCATCCAAATTTTTTATCTTTATTATGCAAAATATGGTGTGTACAACCTGTTTTTGAATCTTAGTAATCCATTTATGTCCAACCTCAGATCTTTTCTGTCTAAATTTTCTACATTATTTTCTAAATTTGCCATTGTTTTGATGTATTTTTCGTCATTATCACTTGCAACTTTTATCCTTTTCTCAATGTCTCTTTATGCCGTGCTAATATTTATCTTAAACAACCCATGAATTCTTCTACTTAAGGCATCTTCCACTTTATTTTCCTTACCCTTGATGTGTCTTACTTCGAAATCAAATTCGCTCAAGAAGGCCAACCATCTTGCTTGCCTTGCGTTAAGATCTGGTTGACTGAATAAGAATTTCACACCACTGTTATCGGTTAGCCACAATTTTTTTATGCCCATTATATAGTTTCACCACATTTTAATGCATGAATTACCGTTGCTAATTCCAATTCATGCGTGACGTAGCTTCATTCATGATATTTTAGTTTTCATGACTCGTAATAAATAACATGCCATTCTTGAGTTAGGAAACCTCCCAAACCTTCTTTGCTCGCATCCACACAAACTATAAAGTGTTTATCCGGGTCTACTACCCTTAAAATAGGTGTGGTTGTTAACAGTTCTTTTAACTTGTTAAAACTATCCTGGCATTTCTACGACCAAATAAACTTGGTTCCCTTTTTCTGTAGGGATTTGATTGGGTATGAAATCTTGGAGAATCCCTCGATAAATCTGCGGTAGTAACTAGTAATTCCCATGAGTGACAAGATTTCCACCACATCCTTAGGGATAGACCATTCCATGATGGCACTTATCTTTTCTGGGTCGACTGCAATACCCTCTTCATATATTACATGTCCTAGGTACTATATTTTCTTTTGGTAAAAGTCACATTTGTCAAATTTTGCATAAAACTTGTGTTTTCTTAGGGTCTGCAATACTATCCTTAGATGTTCTTCGTGTTCTTATTCCATTTTTTAATACACTAGAATGTCGTCAATAAACACCAACACAAACTTATCCAAATATTGACTAAAAAAGTTATTCATTAAACACATAAATTTTGTTGGTGTGTTAGTGAGACCAAACAATATAACAACAAATTCATAATGGCCATATCTCATTTTAAACATTTTTTTACTTATGTCTTCATCCTTTATTCTGACTTGGTGATAACCAGATCTTAAATCCAACTTAGAAAATATCTTTTCCCCTCCCACTTGGTCAAATAGATCATTGATTCTGGGTAGGGGATATTTGTTCTTAAAAGTCATTTTGTTTAACTATCTATAATCAATGCATAATATTAAAGTTTCATCTTTATTTTTAACAAAAAGGACTGGTGCTCCCCTTGGTGAGACACTTGGTATGATGTATTCCTTGTCCAATAGTTCTTGTAGTTGAATTTTCAACTCTGTTAATTCTGGTAAACTCATTATGTAGGGTGACTCAGATATAGGGGTTGATCCAAGCAACAAATCGATAGAGAAATCTATCTCTCTTCTTGGGGATAGTTCTGGTATTTCATCAACAAATAAATATCTAAATTCATGTAAGATGGTAAAATCTTCTAGGCTAGGTTTATTTTCTTTTTCCAGTAGATTCTGTCACTTGAATAACATAAACCTGACAACCTTTATTTATGCACTTCTTAAACTGCATTGTTGAAATCTACTTAAATGAGACTGGTTTTTTGATGCCTTGTACTTTCCTAATAGTGTTGTTTTCGTCTATGTAAGTAAGTGATTTTTCACAACAATCCAAAATTTATTTATGCTTCTTTGGCCGGTCCTTTCAATAATTATATTGTACAACCCTAACGGTAGAATATTCATATTTAACTTTGTATTTTGACCATCTAAACTGAGTTCACAATCATAAATGAAATCTGTTACTTTCCTTTTTGTCCCTATTGCTAGCTGTACTAACCAAGATTTAGTATGCTTTAATTTCTTAAGCTTGTTTGAATCAACTACACCAGGAGTAAAATAACTCAGAGTAGCTCCCGGATCAATTAAAATAGAAATATGATTATTATTGACTTTACCTTCAATTTCCACTATAGTGGATTGGCAATCAACTTGACAGCCATCCACAATTGCATTGATCATTTGTACACTTATGCCCACATCTTCCATTGTAGAGGCCTCTTGCAGGTTGTGAATTGTGGTCCTTGTTGCAGAATTTAAACGTGGATAGTTCCTCCTTAAGTGAGGTTTTCCAGACTCCCAACATTTTAATGGTTCCCTGGGGTTGTCCCCAAACTTCTTGGTTCCTATATTAACTGGTCTCCCTCCCCCTTGGGTGTTGTGATTATTGGACTAAAAATATTTCCTTGGAAAATTCCTTTCCACATTCCAGAAAGGGGTTGGTTGGAAGCCCTTCTTCCACTGATTCATTCTATCCCATTTCTTATCTTTCCAAACCTTGGAAATTTCATACCATTGTTTGTATTGGTCATAACACATCCGGGCCTTTCTAAAAACTTCACTCAAGGTTTTGGAGTTGTCAAATTCAATTTTGTCCTTATAGGACTGTGGTAAACAACTTAGGAACCAATGGATTTTTACTCTGTCTTCCCTGATATAAGGCACGCACTTTAATAACTCAAGGAATTTGTTTATCAGGTCATCCATGGTCATTTGGCCGAGTCTTAGCTCATAAAATTCTTTGGTCTTTCTCTCATAATAACTTTCTGATAAATATTGTTTCTTAAAGTATTTCTTGAAATCTGACTATTCCATCTGTTTTTCTTTTAAGCCCCTGGCCAACTTCAGGTCATGCCACCATATACTCACCTTTCCTTTCAGGTTATAAATGGCCATTCTTACCTTCATGTTGCTGGAATAATTGTAAATCTGGAAATAATTTTTTATGTCTAGTAACCATGCTTCAGCCTCCTCCCATGTCTTGAATTCTCCGTCAAAGGTGGACGGTTTGATTTTCTTAAATTCCCCTCCAGGTAGTCCACCTGTTTCCTCTTTCTTCTCGTGGTTGTTTTATTTCCTACTTTTGATATGCCTTCGGAAGAATTGTTCTCATTTTCTGCTTCAGGACCAGAATTTTTGGAGGCCCTTTAGATGACCTCTTCTTCCTTGTCATTGTCTTTTGGGATGTTCTTTGTTACTCTGCTACGCAATAGTACTTAATTTATTTCTTGATGGTCTTCGTGTGCCTTTTTCAGTTTCTCATTATCTTCGTTGAAAGATTGTAGTTCCACACTAAGGTTTCTCATTGTTTCCAGAACCTGGGTGGCTGAACTTCCACTATTCTTCCTAGGCTTTCCAGGAGGTTCTTGATCGGGATTCTCCTCAAGTTTGATTTTCTCTTCATTCTGTGCTACCATTATCACAACAGAACAAAAATTTTATGTTTGTAACAGTAAGCATTTTTGTTAGTTTTTCATTCAACGAATAGCATTTACTAAACAAAATTTTGCCCCTGCTTTGAGGTCCAAGTGTTGTAACATTTTCTCTAATACCATATGTAATGTACTCCAAATTTACCAAATATATATATTTTATTAGGGACATTAAATATCTTTTCCTCTTTAAACAACTTATTTCGAAAAACATAACATTAATATATTATATGTAGATATTTTTGTCGTCACTACTGACTAGTTACTAACATTCCCATTCACTAATGAAAGTATAAGGGTTAATGTTTAACTTATTAAAACCCCACTAGCATTACAACCATCTTTATGCATAAGCATTTAATGTTTAAATTATTAAAAACCCCACTAGCATTACCACAAGCTCTATGTATAAACAATTACTTATACCATAAAGGGTCCTATACAAATTCGGGTTCAAAGCATATACATATGCCTTTATCAAATATAATGCAGATTTTAATATAAAGGTGGTTTTAGATGTTAACTGTCTGAAGAATAAGCTTCGTGGAAAATGTCTATGGTTAAATGTTTGATCACTATTACCACAATAACTAAAACAATGGTTAACGGTTGGCATCGTTATGAGGCCCAACGATTATAGTCATCCATCTTGAGCTCGATAACAAGATTGAACTAGATGGCCAGACCTTTAACTGAACGAGGGATGGGAACGACAAATGGGTAGTAGTCGCAACCCTAACTTGGTTGTCCTCACACTCTGCAATAACTTGGTATGAAGTCGAATAAAGGATTGTCAGATGCTAGTTAAAACCTCTGTCTAATTTGTTAATGGTTACCTGCAATAGTACCTCCTGGGAGCTATTGCTCGACCACCGTGTACAATAAAAATCATGCCACCTCCATCATGTCACACATAATTGTACCATTTCGTAATCCTCACAAAAACTTCTCTAGCGAACCGAGGTAGGTCATTCTAACACTTCCCTCGAGAGTTGTCGAGTGTTTTTCTCTGAGCGTTGATCCTTCCTCTATTCTTGGTTAGCAACAATGGTAGTATCAACCTGGATAATAGTGGGAGAGGCTTCAAGCGGTCTGGCATTCCTACTACACTCACATTTGGCATTGTAATAGGTTACTATTTTCTACAAATATTTGCGTCTTGGTCTGCTCCTCTGGTTTTCAGTTATTGAACTAGGGTTTTATAGGTTTCCTCTAAGAGTTATCAATTCCCTGGTTATCTTACTTTATTAATGCCCTCCTCCTGTAACGAAGATATGATACTAAGACATTTCCCAGTATTTAATGGTTTTTGTTTATCTCCAAGCAATTAATTATGTTTCCATGGCTTGTAAGTCTATTCTTTAAAATCTGGTGTACTAACGGATTGACGAAGGCACTTGCGGGTATACCATGGCATGTGTGAAATTCCTTTCACGTCTATGACTTGGTTAAAACTTTGTTGTGTGTTGCTCATAGGTTGAAGATAGAATCCCCCATGTGTCGTGTGTTACCTGCTAAATTGCCCCAACTGGTCGTTGGGTAAGCCACTGCTATCTGTAATTACGTCGATAGGCGTCCCCTTATGGGAATTGATGGATTAATTAACCTTTTAATCATAAATTTTAATCTTATGGTCAACAATGAAAGATGCTGGCATATTCTTCGTCGTCGTCTCAAATCAATGAATGAGATTTAATTTCATAACTTCCTTGGATTTATAAAAGCGTACGTTTTCCTTGTTTACTTTTTCACATTTACTTAATATGAGTAAGGAATTACTGCCCTAGCCATTGATTTCCATGTTTAATTGATTAAGCAGGATTAATAGATAAAGAGTGCTTCATTTCCACATTCATTATTTAACTCAGATTAACAGTGAACAAGATTTTATGAATGTCAAGAGTTGGATGTGAAGCGTTGGATGTGGATAACACATATCATATTTGGACAGGTTTAAGTTGCAGCGGCCGTAATGGTAACAGGTATCATATTTGGACAGGTTTCAGTCAAAGACTCGACGTGGAATGCCCTGATGCCTACGTTTCCAGGTGGACAATGGCGGGTTTCAATTTAAATTAACTCATGCGTTACTAGACAGAGAGTCGTGGAGTGTCAGTTGCATTTCAATTTCAAATATCATATGAAAACGATGGAATGGCCTGAGGCCTGCGTTTCCAGGTGGACAAAGATGGGTTTCAATTTAAATTAACCATGAGTTAATAGGTGGAGAGTCGTGGAGTTTCGGTTGCATTTCAATTTTAATTCATGGTTTTCCGTTCATTCATTTTTCAGCTTAAGCACCTTGCATTTATTTGTAATTTAAAGTTATAGCATTGCGCTCTTTTGTCTTTGGGGTTTTACGATTCATTGATTTTTTTAGGGTTTTACCGTTCATCACCATCCTTCTCCTTGCCCTTGCTTGACGGTGAGTTGAAGATTACTATCACGCGCTCATCAACGCTTGGAACAACATATGCAACTTTGATAACAGGATAATGAGAAGCATTATTGAAGAGGGTTAGGTACTTTGAAGGTAGACTAAGTGGAGAGTCTCTATCATCCACCTATATATTCTTCAGATTTAAAAGTAGAAAATCTCAGCTGGCATCCATTTGCAGGCGATTTTTTCTTTGAAAATGTTGTTCTGTTCCTGAAGCATGCTGAGGTGGTCAAAATATAATTTGATAATGAAATGAGGGGCACCGACAATCTTCTATATGACATGCCGAGGAGAAGACTGCTAGATATTTTTATAATGCTTGTGAGAGGAGTAGATTCGTTGTATATTCATTTGATAAAACTTTAGCATTGTTTTGCGTTTGAAAACTAAGGTAATTCGCTTAGATTAAAAATATTCGAAGCGTATGTAAAGACTTTGGTTGGGTTTTAATGAAGTTCGGAATAACGTATTCACCCGTCTTTAGCGGAACATGTTCTCTTTTTCTTGGAACACTCAACGACCAAATTTAATTGCATTCAATGGTGTGAACAATCAAATTTAATTAATCTGCTAGGTTTTTTTCATTCATATATTAACAGAACTACACCAATGTATCCTGGAGCCAAAACCCTATGTGACCTAGAATCTTTATAGCACACAATTGTCCGTTAGGGTTTTCACCCGAATAGGAAAAATTGCTAGGTTTTTTTCCTTCATATATTAACAGAACTACACCAACGTATCCTGGAGCCAAAACCCTATCTGACGTAGAATCTTTATAGCACACGATTTCCCGTTAGGGTTTTCACCCTAATAGGACAAATTGCTAGGTTTTTTTCATTCATATATTAACAGAACTACACCAATGTATCGTGGAGGCAAATCCCTATCTGACATAGAATATTTATAGCACACAATTGCCCATTAGGGTTTATCCCTATCTGACGTAGAATCTTTATAGCACACGATTTCCCGTTAGGGTTTTAACCCGAATAGGACAAATTGCATGTTGTTTTATTCGGAAAGGAGTTGGTTAATAATTGTACATATTATTGTTTTTTTGGTTGAATTCATATTTATTGCATACATAAAGTTTGTTCGGTTATTTTCTTTAAATTATTACAACCAAATGGACTAAAATCCTTCAATCGCAGAAATTAGAATATATATATTTTTAAGTAAAATCCCTACTCGATCTAAGAAAAGATTTAAAACAAGAAATTTTAGATATTAACTTACTGTATAACTAAATTAAAGACGAAGAGTAAGCCAGGATTCATATAGTGCGTGAGAAGAAAACCTGGGATTGGTATCATGATTTACGCACCGAATTTTGTCCAAAAATATATATTTTATTTATTTACATATTAAATAATGTAAATTATAATTTAAATAATACAAATGATGATTTTATTATTTTTAATTAGAATTTTGTCCAATATGTTTACTGGAATATATTTTTTATTTATTTTTATTAAAATCAATCTTTCATTTATTATACATGATAAATTAATAATTAATGATTATTAAATAATAATAATAATAATTAACTATATTATTAGTTATTATGAACATACATAATTAATTATATTATACAAAAGGTGTTATAAGACATCTATTTATTTTAATGATTAGAAAATATGGTTTCATGAGTGTGTGGAATTTATTCTTTTTAGTATAGGGGTTTTAATAAACGTTTTATATGTGTGTGTCTCTGGAATTTAATGAAAGTTTTGTATGGGTGGGAGACTTATTTAGAACAACTAAAAATCATCATTTGTAAAGTTACAAGTGATTTTTTATTAATGTATTTAGAACAAGTATAATACATCACATGAGTTCAAAGTTGCTATCTTATATTTTCTTCAAAACATGGAGAAAAAATTATTTCCATAATGTGTGGAACATGAACCAACCTTGTCATGTGACAAAAATAATCGAATGCTGTAATATAAAAAGTAAAGTCAAAGTTGCAATATGAGTAACATAGTATTGTTGCAATGTGACCATCATAGACCTACTGTCGCAATGTGATGAACATATCCCCATCATATCTCCGTCGTCATTGTCACATTTTGACAAATATAGTAACATAGCAAGGTTATGAACCTAGCCCTATTTCCAGAATGTGACAACCATAGCTTTGTCGTCGCAAAGTGATGAAAATTTACTATTGTCACAATGTGATGTGAAAAAATATCCTAACATCAAAATGTCGCAATATGAAAAACATATGCCTCGTGGTAACAATGTGACACAAATATCCTAATGTCATAATGTGAGAAACATTTGTAAATTTTGCAATATGACAAACATAACTCATTTTCCTAATGTGACATAAACAACCTAATGTCGCAATGTCACAAACATAGCCCAACATTGCAATGAGACGACAATTCCTTGACTTTGCAATGTGACAAACATAACCCAGTATCAAAATGTAATAAACCTATTCTAATTCCATAGTGTGATAAGAAAAAATGCTATGTTGCAATGTGATGACCATAACCTTATGATGTGATGTGATGAACAAAACTTGATGTCACAATCTAACAAATAAAACCTTATCAGCATTGAAATGTGACAATAAACCATGGCTAGCCACAATAAACATGGCCCAACATGGTTAACCATAATCAACATGGTCTCGATGTCATAATGTGTCAAACATTTCGTAACGTCGCAATGTGATGAACATATGCGAACAATCCAATGCAAGGAACATTGCCCTATCATGAAAATTTAACAAAATAGCCTCATAGTAATGTGATGAAAATAGTAATGTTGAAATGTGACCAACATATACAGACATCATAATGTGATGATGATAATCTTGTCGTTGCAGCGTGATGAACATATCCCTGTCATCGTAAGGTGACGAACATAACCCTAACATCGCAAACATAGTAATTTCATAATGTGACAAACATATACATATGTTGCAATGTGATGGACATATCCCTTTCATCGCAATGTGATGAAGAAAAGGATGTCGTGATGTGACAAACATAGTAACATCAAAATGTGTTGAAAATATCTTGATGTTGCAATGTGATGAACATAGCCTTTTTGTGATTGTCACATTTTGACAAACATAGCTTCGTCGTCATTGTCACATTTTGACAAACATAGTAACATAGCAAGGTTATGAACCTAGCCCTATTTCTAAAATGTGAAAAACATAGCTTTGTCATCGTAAAGTGATGAAAATTTACTATTGTCACAATGTGATGTGAAACAAATATCCTAACATCATAATGTGTGAAAGATTTGAAATTGTCGCAATATGACAAACATATGCCTCGTGGTCACAATGTGACACAAATATCCTAATGTCATAATGTGAGAAACATTTGTAAATTTCGCAATATGACAAACATAACTCATTGTCCCAATGTGACATAAACAACCTAATGTTGCAATGTGACAAACATAACCCAACATTGCAATGAGACAACAATTCCTTGACGTTGCAATGTGACAAACATAACCCAGTATCAAAATGTAATAAACCTATTCTAATTCCATAGTGTGATGAGAAAAAATGCTATGTTGCAATGTGATGACCATAACCTTATGATGTGATGTGACGAATAAAACTTGATGTCACAATCTAACAAATAAGACCTTATCAGCATTGAAATGCGACAATAAACTGTGGCTAACCACAATAAACATGGCCCAACATGGTTAACCATAATAAACCATGGCTAACCACAATAAACATGGCCCAACATGGTTAACCATAATCAACATGGTCTTGATGTCGTAATGTGTCAAACATTTCCTAACGTCGCAATGTGACGAAAATATGCGAACGATGCAATGCAACGAACATTGCCCTATCGTGACAATTTAACAAAATAGCCTCATAGTAATGTGATGAAAATAGTAATGTTGAAATGTGACCAACATATATGGACATCATAATGTGATGATGATAACCTTGTCGTTGGAGCGTGATGAACATATCCTTGTCATCATAAGGTGATGAACATAACCTTAACATCGCAAACATAGTAATTTCATAATGTGACAAACATATACAGATGTTGCAATGTGATGGACATATCCCTTTCGTCGCAATGTGATGAAAAAAAGGATGTCATGATGTGACAAACATAGTAACATCAAAATGTGTTGAAAATATCTTGATGTTGCAATGTGATGAACATAGCCTTGTTGTCATAATTTGATGAACATATCCCTTTCATTGCAATGTGATGAACATATATATGTCATTGCAAACATAGTAATGTTGCAATGTGACAAACATATACACACATCGCAATGTAATGAACATATCCTTGTCATCGCAATGGGATGAACATAAATGGATATCAAAATATGTCTAATGTAGTAATGTTCAAATGTGATGAACATATGCACATGTTGCAATGTGATGAACCTAACCTTGTTACAATCTGATGAGGATAGTCGTGTCATGGCATTGTGTTGAACATATCCATGTCATCGCAAACATAGTAATGTCACATGTGACAAACATATACAGACGTCACAATGTGATGAACACATCCCTTTCATCCCAGTCTGACGAACAAAATTGGATGTTGTAATATGATAAACATAATAACATCAGAATGTGACAAACATATATGCACGTCGCAATCTGAAGAACATAGCCTTTCCATCACAATGTCATGAACCTAGCCCTGTCATTGTGTAATGTGCCAAACATTTTCAAATGTCGCAATGTGACGAATATAACGTCTTCTCACAATGTAATGTGTAGAACCCATTGTCGCAATGTGACAAACATAACCCTACATTGCATTGAAATGAATATTTTCTAATGTTGCAATGTGATGAACATAACCCACTTTGATATGCGACGTTCATGTTCATACCTCATTATGTTACAAAACTCTTTCCTTTGTGACAATGCAACAAACTTTCTGACGTCTCAATGATATGCACATAGACTCGTCATAACTATATGATGAACCATAGCACCACGGTGTGATATACGTGCATATTCTGATGTCACAGTGTGACAAACATTTCCAAACGTCGCAATGTGATGAACATAACCCCTTATTTCTATGTGATGCATAGAACCTAATGTCGCAATGTGATGTAGTAACACCTAGCAATGCAATGTGACGTCACAATGTGACAAACATTTTCAAATGTCGCAATGTGACGAACATAACCCCTTGTTGCTATGTGATGCATAGAACCTAATGTGACAGGCATAGCCCAACATTGCAATGACATACATAGCCCAATATTACCTTCATACAATAAGTTATACATTAATGTTTTAATACTTTAATTTATAAATTACATTAATTTTTCAATTATTTAATACATTTAATACTTGTATTTGTTATTTTATACATTAATTTAAATATCATTGATGTATTATTTAATT
>JZKD02S0000562.1:131579-156613 GCA_000966675.3 Picea glauca
ATATAATACATTAATTTATTATAAATGTGTTTCTACTTTATTCAAATTTTATTATTATTGTAAATACATGTAATGGTTTATTATAATAAATACATAAATATATTATAATGCTTTATTTTATTGTAATAGATAAATGTAATGTTTTATTATTATTATTAACTTTATTAATATCTTTATTATTTATTATTTTATTTTTACTAAATTTATTTATAATTTATAAATTAATTTTTGAATTATTAATATATTAATTTAATAATGTATTTATTTTGTTTTAACTTATTTTATTTATGCTATATTATTTTCTATTTTATAAATAGTTGTTATTTAATATTTATTTTATTATTGATAATCAATTGATAATTAATCATTTAATTAATAAATATTAATTTCTAATTTCTAATTAATTATTTTTTATTAATTAAATAATAATTTGTTATTATTTTATAATTATAAATAAATAATTATTATTTGATTATTATTAAATTTTTATTATTAATTGATTATTATATAAATCTTTTTAATAATTTATTAATAAAATTATTACATATATTTATTGTTATTTTTTTTAATAAATTATTTAATTTATAATAATACTAACTGAAAAATTAATAATTTTATTTTAAATAATACTTAGTAATTACAAAATAATAATTAATTATTACATTTAAAATGTATAAATGTGTTTATGGTTGTGGCCATGCATGCCTGTCGTCAACTAGCAACAATCACATTAAGTAAAAAGTGGTTGATATAGGCCTACGTCATTAATTAAAAAAAATGGAAAATGGAACAGATCAACTTATATCAACCACTTTTTACTTAATGTGATTGTTGCTAGTAAAATATTCTTATTAAAATATCTGCAAAGGTAAAAACTCCCTGGTTTACCGTCGCATAAAAAGACCTCTGTGTAATGTGCAACGTATCCACCCTATGTCCGAGTATTCTGTGTCTACCCATAAATAAAATGTAGGGTTTACTGGGTTTTAAATATCTCCATTCGCAAAGGGTAATGAGGTTTTTGTCGGCACAGCCGTGACCTAGATCTTTCTTTATTACTTATACTTTCATTTTTATTTTAAAAAGTTCTCGGCATGCCTCTCGCCCGAGAATCCCTGGTTAGTCTTTCTCTGGTTCCTACAACCCTTCCTAAGTTCGATCATATTTATTTTTCCTGTTTTGATTAAGTGTTGACTCTTCAAATTATCGGTTCTTGAAGAGCTACGCGTCCTTGTCTTACTGTAAAATATTTCACCCAAGAATTATACAATGTAAACTTGAAATCCATTTCCTATCGGTGCATTAAGATCTTCTTTCTACTGTGTAGAGTTTAGTACTCTGGTTTGTTACTCTAAATCTATTCGCATTATTCATACTTGTACAGGAAATACTACAATCATAAGACTTCTAATGTGTGTAACAGTTCCAAAATTTAAACGATTTACCCTAAGCTCTCTGTTCTAGGATTCTGTGTTTGAACCTGTCTAAATTCATTTCTTCAATAGAGAAAAATAGTAATTGCTGTACTCAAATGGGAAATAAATCGTCTTTGTGGAACATGCCTAAAAATAGTAAATGTTCGAATTAATTACTTCTAAAGCCGATTTACTATTGAATCAACAACATATCGAACTTAATTAGAAGTAATTAGAACTTAATTTTTATCTGTTTAAATGTTCCAAAGAAATGGGAAAGTAATCGTCTTTGTTTATTATTTTTGTTTAGAGAATGTGTAAATGTTCTAAGTTTTGGTTTTTTCATAGATATTTTTTAGTGAGAAATTGTTAGATTTGTAGATTCAAGGGATTATTTTTGTATAATTTGAGTGTTTTATGGTTTTTTTTTTTATGAATACATTTCTGTATTAAAAAATGAATTTTAAATAACAAAAAACAATTATTTCATGCAGATTTATATCACTAGATTTGAGATAAAAAAAGACCAAAACATAAAACAGTTTATATAGAACGCCCAAATATATTGGAATCTCAAAATTTAGGGAAATACTAAATACATTTTCTTTAACGTTATCAGGTTTCTGAAGGAGACTAATGAAAAAATGACGAATCAAAGTAAGCGGGCAAGTTTGTCTCCGACACAAAAGGATGCGCTTGCTTTTGATACCAACGCTGATTTCGTGGTCAAAGACATGACGTTCTTAAAACAAAGTTATCTGCAATCACAAATTGAATTGTTCTTTGCCATAATGGACGAAAAATTCAAGAAGCTCAAGGATGACATCTCAATGGAAATTAAAAATGGCATCTTTGGCCAGGATTATTCCCCTTTTCTGCGTTCGTTAGGGTTAGATCTTCTTCATGATGATGCTTAAATTCTTTTTCATATGGAGGATGACATACAAAACCAATTCGTTTTAGGCCATCCAAATCATAAATTAGTCCATGATTTTTATGTGTACACAACGCAACAACTCCATAAGATCAAAACTATTATAATTCCTTCCATATTGGATAATTCGTTTCAATGGGATTGGCAAAGGAACACTCCTATTACATATGGAAATTTGGCTAGTAAATTGTATGCATATGGAACAACAAAAATTGAGAACAAATCTATCAATAATTTTTTTGGGGATTTTTGGAGTCCGAGTATGAGCAATGAGAGATAAGTCTCGAGGTATTGTATATGTATTGTATCTATCAATAGAACTTAAAACTGGAATTTAAGGTGTAATTACCAGGTTTAGATTGTCGAAACTTAATGTTAAAATTCTTCTTAAGTACTTAAAGTGTGTGTAGTATTCTTTAATTTCAGACTATTAAAACAAGAACTGCATGCACAAAGATCATTGAAAGAAAGACATCCACAATATGCATAAGATTTATCCAGTGGGGGAGAAAACCCAATAAAGCTTCTTCAATATAGATTCTTCAACAAGTACAATGTCTCTCTCAAGAGATATCTCACCAAATATGAAGATATACCAAAAACCCTAACCGAAACAGAGTAACACACCACTAGACAAAGATAGTCTTTCACCAAATAACCAAACCCGTTTATTGAGACACCCTCCTTGTAGCTACATCACTCCTTCCTTGTAGTTGCAACACTCTAAGACTTGCACATTGTCTGAGAGATTTGGATGCGCGTCTCTCCAAATGAGGCATTAGGCCTCTTATAAATACTAGTTGGAATGCCCATAATTAGTTCAAGGCCCACCTGTCCACTTTACCCTTATGTTTTACATTTGACTTGTTAAGTCAAAATATGACGAACGTTTGTAAAGGAAAAATAGGGGCGACTTAAAAAAATAATATAACGTTAATCTTTAGGGTTTTGTCTTGGTCAATTACAATATGAATATAATAATAATATCTTTCGAAGCTACTAAAAATTCAACACTCCCTCTTAGCAAGGAAGGTATTCTTTTGGCACGAACATCACGATTGCTTCTACTCTTTTGTACCCTTGACCATTAACTTGTTGAATTTCCACGAATCTATATTGAATAATTTTTTTAACCACATCAACATCCAGGGTTTCATCATCCATCCGGGCTTTATGTCATCACAGGGATTTCACTCATCAATTCACACAAATATGGCATCTAGTTCCACATTGAACTAGTAACCTCTAGTTGGCACACCAGGAAATTGGTCCACAATGACCAGGAATCTAATCACGAGGATTAGGATATGTAGTGTGCACACAATACCCATCTATCCCAAGGCTAGGAAACACCTCCAACCACATAGGTTGGCCCACCAACTAAAGAGTCGGGTAACTAACCAACCTTGAAGGCATGGAATCTATCGACCTTGTGCGAGGTCATGCTCATTGGTTTGACAGTCAGTAACTTTGTGTACCATAATTTTTTACTGGAGTAGTAATAAGTTGGCGTACCGGGATTTATCATTGGGGTAGCCATATGTGTATTAGGATTTATCATTGGGGTAGTAGTAACTCAATGTACCAGGGTTTATCACCAGGGTAGCCATTTGCGTACCAAGATTTATCATTGGGGTAGAAGTACCTCAACATACAAGGATTTATCACTGGATTATATATCTACAGACCAGACTTAATCACTAGGGTAATAGTAACTCAATATACCATGATTAATCACTAGAGTAGCTGTATCATGCTTGTGAATGACCACCCGTTGCTTCTACCACATGTTGAAGTTGTTGGACTCAATCACAACTGTAACTCATCACTCTCTCTTACTAGGGACATACTTATGGAACACACGAAGCTTGTCTTTGAGGTACACAAACCTCACTTTCAATAGAGGCTTAGTCAACACATCAACTATATGCTCATTTGTAGCGACATACTAGAGCTTCAATGCTCCCCTATGTACCATATCTTTGATGTAATGGTACCTGATCTCGATGTGCTTGGAATTGTCATGGAAAACTGGGCTCTCTGTCAACTTCACACAACTCTGGTTGTCACACCAGATACAATTCGTCTCTAACTCAAGATCAAACAATCCTGCAATCAACTTCTGAAGCCACACTACTGCACTGCTAGTTGAACAAGTTGTTATGTACTCTGCTTCAATTGTATTGATTTTCACACTATTCTACTTCCTAATGAACCATGAGATCATAGTTGATCCCATACTGAAGAAACATACAGATGTGTTGATCCCATACTAAATTAGTAAAGCCTTGTTTTCTTATCTCATGATCATAAGCATATATGATTCCATAATCAATTATACCCTTTATGTACCTCATCACATGTTCTGCTACAACCAAGTGAAGATTTCTCGGCTCAACCATAAAATGACTCAATTTTTTCACCACAAAACATATATCCGACCTTGTGGTTGTTAAGTACAACAATGGACCAATCATCTAGCTATACATGGTGCCATCCACTATCTATGAAGATGTATCACTCAACAAATTCATGTTTGTCACCATTAGTGTAGGCATGGACTTGCAATCCAACATTATAAACCTCTTCAGAATCTCAACAACATATTTCCCTTGGTTAAGGAAAAAGTCAATCGGTCTCTGCCATACCTCCAGACCTAAGAAGTAATGGATCATGCTTAGGTCTTTAATCTTGAACTCTGCAACAAACTTCCTCTTAGTCTCAGTGATGAGATTATCTTCGTGTGTTAGAAACAGGTCATCTACACATAAAAATAATATCATTGGTCCACCATCTACAACCTTGAAGTATAGGTTGGAATCTTTTTTACTCTTGGTAAATCCAAAGTTCGTCAAGAAGATGTTAGTTCTACCGTACCATCCTCTGAGTTCTTATTTTAACCCATACAACACTTTCTTCAATATGCACATATGTGTCTGACTGTCATGTGTCTCAAAACCTTGTGGCTCCTCCACATACACTTCCTCTTCTATCACACCATTTCGAAAAGATGTGTTCACATCCATCTAGTGTACCTCCCACTTATTTACTGCAACTAATGGATGTATTTCTCTAATTGAAGTGTATCTAGCCACAGGAGCAAATGTCTCCTCATAATCTATTCCTTCTTGCTGGGAGAAACCATGTGCCACAAATCTTGCCTTGTACTTCTCGATATTTCCATCTACTGAATGCTTCATCTTGTAAATCCACTTGGAACTTACAATTGTTTTCTCTTTCAGTCTTGGAAACACATCCTAAACATCATTCTTTACAATGGATTGGTACTCTTCAACCATGGAATCCTTCCATTGTAGGATCTGCATCAATAATGTCAGTAAGTAATGACACATAGTTATTGTAAGGTCTCAGTATATTTCTTTGTATGAAGGATCCATCTACAAAACCATAATTTTCTGCATCTTGAATGATTTCCAGAGCCCAAGTTGGTCTTCTCTTTTTGGTATTCATCTCTTGGAATGAATCTACAAGTATCTGTGGTTATTCCATATCATGATCCTCTAGTACAAAATCATCACCTTTATTTGTGTTTGTAACTTTGGGATATTCAGGATCCTCATCTTGAAACTCATCTGAATGACATTGTCTTGATTTACTGAAAGTTGTATCCTCATCGAAGGAAACATCTTTGCTAGCATCAATCTTCCGGTGATCAGGGATGTAAACTTGGTATGCCTTTGATGTCTCACTGTATCCAACAAATATACCCTTCCTTCCTGAAGATAACAAATTCAATCTCGTGTCCTTGGGGACATGCACATATATTGGACGACCAAATATCCTTAGGTGGTTGACCTTTGGATTTTCACCTGTAAACATCTCTTTTTTTGTCTTGTTCCCAAGGAATCTATGGGGACTTCTATTTTTCACATATACAATGGTCATGGATTCCTCTGCCCATAGATGCATCCGTAAATCTTGATCATTAATCATGGCCTCCACTGCATCCATGATTGTACAGTTCTTTCTTTCTGCCACATCATTTTGTTGAGTATTGTAGGGAGTAGAAATCCCGCTCTTAATCCCAACTTCCTTAAAAAATGTCTTGAATTCATCTAAATTGAATTCACCTCCATTATCTGATCTCAAAATCTTTATCTTCTTTTCAGACAAGTTTTCCACAAGTGCCTTGAACTCTTTGAACTTGTTGAACACTTCATTTTTATCCTTCAAAAATTAAATCCAAGTTTTACATTAGAAATCATAAATGAATGAAACATAGTATGCATACCTGCTGAATTAAGTGGTTGAAATTGGTCCACACACGTCTGAATGTATAATTTCCAAGAATCCCTTAACTTTTCTATCACTGCTTGTAAATGGTTTCTTCATGTTCTTTCCTTGTGCACAACCCTTGCATATTCCTTCGTGTTCCACTTGGATTTCTAGAAAACATGTCACCATCTTGCTTACAATCGGTAATTCTTTGTAATGTATATGGGAAAACCTCCTATGCCATAGTTCACTTGGAGTAATTGTACTGTTTACTAATGCTGAAAAAAAATGTTCTTTTAACTTGTATAAGCCTCCTTCTTGTACCCCAATCACTACAACATCATCAATGGATTTTCCTTTAAGGCACATGAGGACTTCACCATCAATGGAGGAAACTCTAAATCCTTTCTCATCTAAGTCTAAGATAGAAAGTATATTCTTATTCAAACCAGGTGCATACAAAACATCCTTCTTCTTTAATCGTTTTCTAGAGTCTAACTTGTAGGATGTTTCTTCTACTTCTTTAATGGGATATTGATAGTCATCTCCTAGCTTCACCTTGTGTGGTGAGTATTTCTTAACTAGTTCTGAGAGTTCTGAGAGAGATTCCTTATAACAAGTCATGTTCTTAGAAGCACCACTATCAATAAGTCATGCATCACATCCATGAGTGACTGTACCTTTGAAAGATAATATCAAAACATATTCTTCACTTGAGTCTTCTTCTTTGGTTTTCTCATGATCATGTTCATCATCTTCTATGATATGATCATGATGTCTTCTCTACTTTCCTTTTCTGACCTTACCTTTGGAGTTGGGAAATTATATGGAAATGTGTCCCATATTTTGACAAATGAACCATCTGTAACTTGAGAAATCCTTCTTGATCTTGTGATTATTTTGTAATCCATGATGTTTCTTATGTGAGTGAACTTCCTTGTTTCTCTTTCCTTTTCTGGCATGTGCAGCTAGGGATTGATTTTCTTCATCGCATAATTTCTCTTCTCTTGCTGCCAATCTAGCTTCTTCCTAAGTACAATCCTCCCATAGTATGATAAACTTTGTTATCCTTCTTCTTGAACAAATTCCCTGAATGAATGATTCCCAATACCTGGGGAGACCATTCAAGGTGGTCATCACCAACTCGGCTTCTTTAATTATGTCTCCAATGGATTCTAGCTATTAATTGATCCAAGACTCTTGTGAAGTATGATTGGATAGTTTTTGAGTTTTGCATTTTCACATTCTTGAGTTGTGTTCTCAAGGTCATCTTTCAGTTAATGTTCTTTCCTTCATATAATTTGGATAATGCATCAAACATTTGCTTGGGAGTTGTCAATGATGAGACATGGGGGATCAAATGACCCTTGATAGAATCAACAATGATTCTCTTTTCCTTCACTAGGTTCTTCTTGTATTTTTATTTGGCCTCATCTTCATCAGGTTATGGAACTTCTTCTTTTACAAAATCTTCTAGAATGAGCATCACTCTGTACTTCCATGCTCAAAATTTATCAGTGCCTTCAAGCTTCTCATCCAGCTTGGCACTAGGTTCCATCTGTGATTGAAAAATAAAATAAAAGATACAAATTTTCAAAGAAAAGTATTGCACTTACCAGAGAGTGCTATGCCAATTTGACCAGTTCCAGCTTCAATTCTACAACTTCCAAGACTAGGGTTTATGAGGAAACCCTAATTTTTTAAAATGTAAATTTTGGAATTCTTCTCTGAGGGAAACATGCACCCTTCTTAGGAAAACTTCTTGGTATCCTTACTTTGACCAACATACTCCAGAAAGTGGGTGAAATCACCTTCTAGGGTTTGTGTAGTTGTAGGAAGTTGCAACAACTATAGTTGTTGTAATACCAGTTGCAGTTTGCAAAACTTCATCAAAATGAGAATCTGATCCCATGGAGAGGTGGACTAGGTTTAGGTAAGTAACCCTATGTTCTTAGTTTCCCCAGAGAGATCTTCTAAATTGTGCAAATGGATTCTTTCAGGCCTTCTCTGATACCATGTTAAAATTCTTCTTAAGAAATTAAGTGTGTGTAGTATTCTTTAACTTTAGACTATTAAAACAATAATTACATGCATAAAGATCATTGAAAGAAATAAATACACAATATACACAATATTTATATTGGGAAACCCTCGTGGGGGAGAAAACCCAACAAATATTATTCAATAAAGATTATTCAACAAGTACAATGTCTCTCTCAAGAGAGGTCTCACCAAAACATAAGACCCACCAGAAACCCTAACCAAAACAGAGTAGCGCACCACTAGACCAAGATATTACTTCAAAAAATAACCAAAACACTTTACTGAGACACCCTTTTGTGTAGTTACATCACTCCTTTCTTGTAGTTGCATCACGCTAATACTTGCGCGTTGTGTGAGAGATATGGATGTGTGTGTCTCCAAATGAGGCACTAGGCCTCATATAAATACTAGTTGGACTACCTAGAATTAGGCCAGGGCCAACATGTCCACTTTTCCCTTCTATTTTACATTTGACTTGTCAAGGCACAATAGTACCAAATTTTACAAAGGAAAAATATGATCAACTTAAAAAAAATAATATAACATTAAGCTTGCCCACAGGGGTGTACACCGATTGGCAAGTGTCATGTAAATGGAAAAAAATATGTAAAAAGGGGTGTACACCGATTGGCAAGTGTCATGTAAATGGAAGGAAATATGTAAAAAGGATGTCTCAAGTTCGATTCTCACCTCTATTTACTCATGCCCCATCCTTGTAGGTTGTGTGGATGCACCTGGAGTTTATGGAAGTATCAGATGATAATCGACCCCATGTCACGCGAGTACGAGAACTACGAGTTTCCGATTCCACCACTACAAAAAAAAAAAAAAACATAACATTAATCTTTAGGGTTTTTTCTTTTTCAAATACAATATGAATATAATAATAATATCTTATGAAGCTACTCAAACTTCAACACTTAAAACTGGGCTTTGGGGTTTAATTCCCTAATTTAATTTGACATTGTTTAGAGAAGTGTCGTATCTTGCTTGTAATTGCATTGGTGGTTGTGTGATGGGTTCTCGAACTCTCTAAATGAAAAAATAATTGCAGTGGCATGTCTTTGGTTAAAGATTTTGATGTATCTATTGAACTCTATAAGTATATATGAATTTTATTTCATTCCTACTCATTTTTTTTTTTTAAATTGCATTCTTTATAATTCAATGTTATAGATTGCAAAGTATATANTATAGAGAGAGAGAGAGAGAGAGAGAGAGAGAGAGAGAGAGATGGTTGTTATAGATTTTGAAAGTATATATTTTTATATGTAGTTGATATAGCTTTTGAAAGTATAATCACTTGTAGTTTTAAAGTATAGTCAAAGTACTTTTACCTATAATTTCAAAGTTTTAGTCAAAATGTTGTTATTTGTAGTTTCAAAGTTTTAATCAAAACAATTACCTATAGTTCCAAAGTTTTCTTAAAAAAAAAAAAAAAATCTAACTTAACAATTATACTTATCATATACAATTCTAGTTAATTTTTTATAAAGTATAATCTCAATTACAATTATACTAATGAAATATCATATACAATTCTAATTAATTTTTTATAAAGTATAATCTTAATTATACTAATGAAGTATCATATACAATTCTCGTTGAATTTTTATAAAGTATAATCTTCTTTATTGAAAAATTCACCCAATCTTCTCTAAGTACTCAACCCGTCTTTCCCTTTATAAATGTGAGAGAAGAGTGATTTTAGAAGAAAAAAATTGTATTCATTAGTTCTTCATATTTTACC
This sequence comes from Picea glauca, assembly GCA_000966675.3. NCBI lineage: Eukaryota > Viridiplantae > Streptophyta > Pinopsida > Pinales > Pinaceae > Picea > Picea glauca. Next base: position 141,958 of record JZKD02S0000562.1, read on the forward strand.
TATAAATTTTTAATTATTATATTATACTAATTTATTGATTTTTTTTTATATGATTTTTCTAAGTTTTAAATTGTAATTCCTTGGTTATTCCTTTTTGTTCTTAAAAAAATGTAAAACATAATAACAATTGAGAGATATTGGATAGCTATTTCTTTTAATTTTACAAAAAAATCAAGCACCATAAAGTATTTTATTCTCAAAACTTATAACAAAACCATAAAATAAAACAACATTAGAAAGGTTCATGTATGAATTCATCATGGTTAAATAATGGCTTTGATCCCTTGTTAATGTATCTTGTGTCTTGGATATTCTAGGGTTATTCTAGGTACCATCGATTTTCTTGGGATTTCTAACCTAGAAAAAGAAGATATTTTTTCATTCCTTATTAACCACCTCAAAAAAGGTCATCAAGTATATGTCTCAAAATATTTTCCCTTAGAAAAAACATCTAATAAGAAAGTGATCAAAATTTTCCCTTTGTTTATAAAAATCTTAGATATCTCCTAATAAAAATATGAATGAAGATAATTTGAAGTTTGACCCTCTACTTACCCTCAGATATGTCAAAGTCCTGCATCCAACAAAAGAACAACCTTAGACACACCATTTTCAAGCCAATTCATTTCTTAGTAATCATGATTCAAATAAATACAATTATATACAATATTATATTTTTGTATCCCTGAAAATATGGTTTCAATAGAAATTTTCTGAAAGAATTAACTCTTGTTTCCAATTAATCACCCCTACGAAGTCTCCAAAGATCTCTAATTTAGAAACATGTTTTTTAGATCTCTAATAAAGTCCTTGTTATTTCTTACTGCATGTTCCTGATTAGGTCAGGTTTTAGAGAGTTAGGTTTCAAGATAGTTTCACTTGGAGATGAACACTCTTGCCACCCAAACAACCTCCCATGGTGGAAGAAAAGAGAGATGATATAGTAGGATATCCTTTCAAAAATTTTCTTGAGGAATCCCTTGCGCAACAATGGAATGAGATGATGGACAACTTTGTTGAAATCCTTTGACGTATTTCGACAATAGACAAGGAACCTTCAAAAAGTAGTCATTTCAGAGGTGTGACACCCTTCAAGATACAAGTTAAATATGATATCCCCTTATTTGAAGGCCATATAGATGTAGATTCTTTAGAGAAATGGTTAAATCTATTAGAAGGATATTACCATGTTCTAAATTTTCCTGACACTAAAAATATGTCCTTTACTCTCTTTAAATCCCTCCCCCATGTCAAAGATTGGTGGGAATGTTACTGGGAGACAACTTTGTTGAGATCCTTTGATGTCTTTCGACAATAAGCAAGGAACCTTCAAAAAGTAGTCATTTTGATGCAGGAGCATCGCCAACACATCAAGCGAGCCAGTGTGAAAGCGGAGGACAGCTGGATAAGCCAGCGCAAATTTTGAAATTGCCTTGGAAATTGTTGCACAAATATTAAATGAAGCCATTAATATCAGGTTCGCTTATATATTGTAATGGACCTTGAGCCTTTAAGCTCTCGTCCTTAGGTAGATAGTCGGCATTTAATATAGTTAATGCTGGTAGATAGGAATTTAATTTTAGATTTGATAGCTTTAGAGAACAAGAGGGAAAATAGATATAGACACCCTCATTGTATCATTGTAACATTATTGAGAAAGAAGAAGAGCAGGCAGAGAACTGTATGAAGAACACCCATGTACAAATATTTGAATTAATAGAAGAAAGATTTGATTCAAATCCATGGTTTTGTGTTGTTTATCTGTGTATTGATGTTATGCTCAATTGATGTTTGCTTCCAGTTATACATTTTCTTTTATATGTTGTTTATGTGATTTCATGTGTGAATTAAAGTCTGAGAGGGTGAAAAGGATGAGTTTCAATTGTTTCTCTATTTGAGCCAGAGGATTCCTGCAAGGAGTGCAGTTGAATTGTCCATAAGGAGTGCATTGACAGAAGGGTTCAATTAGAGATAGATTTTGTTCTCATTCGTCTCAGAGGTGCAGTTGGACCCAGTGCTATGCAAGGAGTGCGCAGGCCAGGTAAAATTCACAGGGTTTCCAACCTAAGAGGAGCAATTGAGAGACTGCTGCTACAGGCGTGCGCAGGGTCAAGTGACTTCAACACTTAGACCTGGTTGAAGATTTGCCACAACGAGTGCGTGCAAAGTTTCTTTCTGAGGACTTGAGAATCGTAAGGAAGATCAGGAGTGATAAGGCCTCAAAGTTGTTGAAGGACAGTGGTCGAAGTTTCACTTTGAAGATCAGGAAGAGGCTTCAAGTCTACGAGCAGGTGGACGAGTTCATGGAGAGGAACGTAGTCATTTCGCAGAATCATCAAAGGAAGAATGAATGGTCGAAATCCTTTGAGGAGATTTCACGAAGTTTTGAGGGCCGTTGGATCTTGCGGAGGTGCAAGGAGATTATGGCGAGAACGTCCAAAGGTTTAAATCTCAAGAGGGGAAGAGCCATCAATCCGAGTCACAAGGACCGTCGGATCTACACGTGACATCGTGTATCGGGGATTCATGAGTCAAAGCTCCAAGTTGTTGCAACGAGAATTGCGATATAGTGATCCGTGATATCCCGACAAGATCAGAACCATCCATCAGTGGGGACGCATGTCGGGAGATTCCAGGAAGTCGGGTTTCGAAGCATCGGGGATTTCGGAGGTAATAAATTATTACAGCTTGATATCGCGAAACACGATAGCCCAACGGGAGAGTTATGTGGGGCCACAGGAGGAGTTAGTGGAGGACAAGTGGCGTACCATATCGGGGATTGAGAAAAGGAAAGTCTCAAATCCATCGACATCAGGATTCGCGATCCCACGAATCTTGAAATATGGATAGAAGTGATGAGGAGTTGAAGAGACATCTCACGCGTGCATCGGAGTTCGTTGCATTAGGTATCAGGAGTCGGAATATCAAAGTGCACGATATTGCAAGTAGCGAAACTGCGATAAGAGAAGTCCCGATAGATACGGGAAGAGGTCAACGTTGACTAAGGCATCAGGTCTCAGGGATTCGAGAGCCCAGAAATCGACAGTGGACTTGCATAGACGCGAGTTCCGATCCTCCAATAAGTAAAGAAAGGGGGATCGCGCATAAGAGAATCTGTGGGGTGCATATTTACCGATAGGGAAATAGAAGAACCTTAGTGTTCTTCAGGTCGAGAGGAAAAGAAGATCCTGTGAGTGCGTGTGGACCTTCCGACCTACAGGTGGTGAAGGGGCCGCATTGCCGTCAGTTGTGGTATCAGAGCAGGAAAAGAATCTTTGCTTTATGTAGAAAAGAAGGAGAATTCACCATGTCGCCCAGGAGAGAAAGGCAATCACCTGATCCAGAGGATAGGGAGGTGCGGAGAAGAGGCAGGCAGGTAGAAAATCTAGAAATGGAGAGACAAATGCGTGATCTCTGAGCTAGACTTGAAGACATGGAGACAACGCAAAGACGCACAGTTAGTACGAGGAATTTTAGCAATTCATAGGATGAAGTTGAGGCTGAACGCGAAGAGGAAGTTGCAGTCGAAGATGCAGTGAATGAACGCCTAATCAAAGCTATCGTATGGATGGGTGCAAAGGAAAAAATGGACATTCTAGTCTATGAGGGAAATCTGGATGTAGAGGAGCTACTAGATTGGACTAGAGCTATGGATACTTATTTCGACTATGAAGATGTCGAAGAAGATAAGAAAGTCAAGCATGTTGTTACGTGCTTGAAAGGACATGAATCATTGTGGTGGGATGAGCTACAAGCTGATAGACGCTGCAAAGGAAAGCAGAAAATAAAGAGTTGGGATCAAATGATTGCAAAGATGAAGGCAAAGTTCATCCCAAGATATTATCAAATTACTCTGTTTAGGAGGATGCAGAACCTGAGACAGAAGTTGATGATAGTGAAAGAATACACTGAGGAATTCTATCGACTAAACATCAGGGCAGGTCATCGGGAGAGCGATGATGAGAAGGTTGCTAGATATCTGAATGGTCTGAGATACAACATTCAGGATGAATTGAGCATGGTAACCATCTGAATGGTGGAGGATGCTTATCAGATGGCTCTGAAAGTGGAGGAGAAGCTGAGATGAAAGCAAGGTCAGAGGGGCCAAGGCAAAAGCCAGCCCAGAGGCAAAGCAGTTGCCCAAGAGAAATTCCAGAAACCCAAGGAGGAATGGAAGAAACCTTAGGGTAAAGTATAAAGAGGTGGAACCTCACAGAGAGGGCCATACACTGAGCAAAGAGAACAACATACTGAGCAGAGGGGAGGATATGCTGACACAAACACTTTTCCTCATACTAGAGGTAGAGGAAGAGGAAGAGGTGGAGTAATCACATGCTTTACATGCGAGAAGAATGGGCACAAGTCTTACGAGTGTCCAGAGAAAAAGAAGGACATTGGAGAAGCTCACATCACCAAGGCACAGAGGTGGGATGTTGAGGCCGAAGACGCAGAAGGCGGAAGATCGCTTATGATGCGAAAAGTCCTTTTGACACCCGAGAAGGAGGTGGAAAATTCAGTCCAAAGGACCAGAATTTTCAGAACAACTTGCAAGACCAAGGATAGGGTATGCAAGGTTATCGTGGACAGCGATAGCACAAATAATCTCGTTTCAACCAATATGGTGGAAAAACTGGAGCCGGAGACAACTGATCACCCGAGTCCATACAAGGTTTCATGGCTACAGAAAGGACACCAAGTAACTGTTACTAAACAATGCTTGGTTGAATTCAAAATAGGTGGATATAATGATAAGATATTATGTGATGTTATTCCTATGGATGTATGTCATTTATTGCTGGGTAGACCATGGAAATATGATAGAAATGTGATTCATGATGGGAGAATGAACACATATACCCTGGAGAAGAATGGGAGAACCCATATGTTGCTTCCGATAAAGGATAAGGAGGTAAAGCTAGAAGTAAGAAACACAGTACTTCTCATGAGTGGGAAGGAACTTCTTCGGAGGTGAAGAAGAAAGAGGATCCACAATTCTTTGTGGTCAGGAAGCCAAGGATTGTTCTAACTAGCACAAGAGTGGATGATTTACCAGAGGAGGTTCAGGAATTGTTGGAATATTTCATTGACATCATAGTGGATTAATTACCTCATTCGTTGCCACCGATGAGGAGTGTGAGTCATCACATTGACCTCATACCAAGAGACAGTTTTTTCGAATAAAGACGCGTACAGGTTGACACCGCAGGAAAATGAGGAGGTCAAGAAGCAGGTCCAGGATTTGTTGGACAAAGGATTGGTCAGGGAGAGTTTGAGTCCATGTGCTATTCCAACAGTGCTCAGTCCAAAGAAAGAAGGAGGCTGGAGGATGTGTACCGACTCAAGAGCGATCAACAAAATAACCATCAGATACAAATTTCCATTGCCAAGAATGCATGATCTGATGGATTGCCTGAGTGGGGCAAAGTACTTTTCAAATGTTGATTTGAAGAGCAGATACCATCAGATTTGCATGAGGGAAGGTGATGAGTGGAAGACAACCTTCAAAACCAATGAAGGACTATATGAATGGCTAGTCATGCCGTTTGGCTTGACGAATGCACCGAGTACCTTTATGAGGTTGATGAACGAAGTCCTGAGGGAGTTCATCGGGAAGTTTGTCATTGTGTATCTGGATGACATATTGATTTACAGTAAATCAGTGGCAGAACACTTGAAGCATTTGACTACAGTGATGGAGAAGCTACAGTAGGAGAAGTTGTTGATAAATATAAAGAAATCTTCATTTATGAAGACAGAGCTCATTTACTTGGGTTTTGTTATTCCAACGAATGAGTTGAGGATGGATCCGAGTAAGGTAGAAGTGATCAAGAATTGTCCATCACCGAGAAATATTTTTGAGGTGAGAAGTTTTCATGGTTTGGCTAGTTTCTACCGAAAATTCATCAGGAATTTCAGTGGAATTAGCATAGCGATGATGGATACAGTGAAGAAGTGACATAAGTATTTTCACTGGACAATAGAGGCTGAGAAGAGCTTCAATCTGTTGAAGCAGAAGATCACAGAACAACTAGTTCTGGTGTTCCCGGATTTCCAGAAGACATTTCAGGTGAAATGTGATGCAAGTGGATTTGCCATAGGAGCGGTCTTGAGTCAGGAGGACAGACCAATTGCATATTTCAGCAAGAATCTGAATGAGGCAAAATTGAAATACTCCATGTATGATAACGAATTTTATGCTATCATACAGGCATTGAAGAAGTGGAGGCATTACTTGATCCCGAAGGAATTTGTATTGTACAGTGATAACCATGCATTGCAGTTTGTGACTCAATAGGAGAAGTTGAATCAGAAGCATGCCAAATGGGTAGAGTATATGCAGAATTTCACATTTTTGATTAAGCATATTTCGGGTACTGCTAACAAAGTGGCTGATGCTTTGAGCAGGAAATGTTTGTTGTTACAGGAATTCTGAGTCAAAACCTTAGGTTTCGATGATCTCAGAGACATGTACGCAGGAGATGCAGATTTTTCAGAGGCGTATGAAGCAACTGAGAATCCAGTTCTTAGAGATAGGAGTCCTTGGATAGATTATATGATCCAGGAAGGATTGTTGTTCAGAGGCAATCAAATGTGTATCCCGAAATTCTCCATGAGGGATAACTTGTTAAAGGAGAAGCACAGTGGTGGATTAGCAGGACACTTTGGCCATGACAAAACATTTGCGAAGCTAAATGAGTCATATTTTTGGCCGAGGATGTAAGCATATGTCAAGAGATTTGTGTACAGATGCAGAATTTGACAACATTCGAAGGGGATAAAGCAGAATGCAGTTTTTTATCAGCCATTACCCATACCGGAGAGGCCGTGGGAGGCGATAAGCATGGATTTTGTATTGGGGTTGCCAAAGACACAAAGAGGTGTTGATTCAGTCTTTGTGGTAGTGGATAGGTTTTACAATATGGCACACTTCATCCCATGATATAAAACTAATGATGTGACTCACATCACAAATCTATTTTTCAAGGAGGTCATTCGACTTCATGGATTGCCGAAAAGTATAGTTTCGGACAGAGATACAAAGTTCGTGGGACATTTTTGGAGGACCTTGTGGAAGAAGCTAGGAACTAACTTAGAATTTAGTTCTTCTTATCATCCTCATATGGATGGACAAACAAAGCTGGTGAACAGAAGTATGGGAGACTTGCTGAGAAGCTTGGTGACAAAGCACCATAGCAGTTGGGACAATGTATTGCCACAGGCCGATTTTGCATACAATGATTTAGTGAATCGGAGCACAGGGAAGAGTCCATTTCAGTTTGTCTAAGGGATGCAGTCGAGAGGATTTTTTGAACTGAGGGATTCAAACCAGACTGCTACTAGCAGTGCTAGTGGAGAAGAATTCATTGAGGCGATGAAGGAACTTCACTGCAGGGTGAGGGAGTGGTTACTGAAATCAAGCGAGGAGTACAAGCACAGAGCAAATCAGCATCGGAGACAACTTCAGTTTGAAGTTGGTGATATAGTTCTAGCACATTTAAGGAAAGAAAGGTTCCCGAGGGGAACATACAATAAGCTGAAAATGAAGAAAATCGGACCATGCAGGGTCTTGAAAAAATTCAGGGAAAATGCTTATGAGATTGAGTTGTCGGATGGAATCGGAATATCTCCGATCTTCAACATCTCAGATTTATACAAATACAGGGCTGGAGAAGCAGATACTGGAGATGGGCTGCCAATGATCCAGTGGATGAAACAGATGCCAGTTGCGGAGAAGTCGCATATGGAATGCATACTGGACAAGAGAGTAGGTAAGAAGACCAGGAGGAAAGAATACTTCGAGTATCTGGTCAAATGGAAGGGCCACCCAGTGGAAGATGCCAGCTAGGAGAGCAAAGCAATGATACAGAAGCATGGATAGACCATGCGAGAACTCATCGACAGGAGCCCATCAAAGTTTTCAAGCCGAGGAGTATGATGCAGGAGCATCGCTAGCACATCAAGCGAGCCAGCGCAGAAGCGGAGGACAGCTGGATAAGCCAGCGCAAATTTTGATATTGCCTTGGAAATTGTTGCACAAATATTAAATGAAGCCATTAAGATAAGGCGCACTTTTATATTGTAATGGACCTTGAGCCTTTAAGCTCTCGTCCTTAGGTAGATAGTCAACATTTAATATAGTTAATGCTGGTAGATAGGAATTTAATTTTAGATTTGATATCTTTAGAGCGCAAGAGGGAAAACAGATATAGACACCCTCATTGTATCATTGTAACATTATTGAGAAAGCAGAAGAGCAGGCAGAGAACTGTATGAAGAACAACCATGTACAAATATTTGAATTAATAGAAGAAAGCTTTGATTCAAATCCATGATTTTGTGTTGTTTCTCTGTGTATTGATGTTATGCTCAATTGATGTTTGCTTCCAGTTATACATTTTCTTTTATAAGCTGTGTATGTGATTTCATGTGTGAATTGAAGTCTAACTGGGTGAAAAGGATGAGTTTCAATTGTTTCTCTATTTCAGCCAAAGGATTCCTGCAAGGAGTGCAGTTGAATTGTCCACAAGGAGTGCATTGACAGAAGGGTTCAATTGGAGATAGCTTTTGTTCTCATTCATCTCAGAGGTGCAGTTGGACCCAGTGTTGTGCAAGGAGTGTGCAAGCCAGGTAAAATTCATAGGGTTTCCAACCTGAGAGGAGCAATTGAGAGACTGCTGCTGCAGGCGTGCGCAGGGTCTAGTGACTTCAACACTTAGACGTGGTTGAAGATTTTCCGTAAGGAGTGCATGCAAAGTTTCTTTCTGAGGACTTGAGAGTTGTAAGGAAGCTCAGGAGTGATAAGGCCTCAAATTTGTTGAAGGAAAGTGGTCGAAGTTGTGCTTTGAAGATCAGGAAGAAGATTCAATTCTGCGAGCAGGTGGATGAGTTTGTGGAAAGGAACGCAGTCGTTTCACAGAATCATCAAAGGAAGAATGGACGATCGAAATCCTCTGAGGAGATTTCATGAATTTTCAAGGGACATTGGATCTTGTAGAGGTGCAAGGATATTATGGAGAGAACGTCTGAAGGTTTAAAGCTCAGGAGGGGCAGAGTCGTCGATCCGAGTCACAAGGACCATTGGATCTACACGTGACATCATGTATCAGGGATTCGTGAGTCGAAGCTCCAAGTTGTTGCAATGAGAATTGCGATATCGTGATCCACAATATCCTGACAAAATCATAACCATCCATCAGTGGGGACGCGTGTCAGGAGATTCCAGGAAGTCGAGGTTCGAAGCATCGGGGATTTCGGAGGTAAGAAATTCTTGCAGCTTGATATCGCAAAATGCCATAGCCTGACAGGAGAGTTGTGTGGGGCCACAGCAGGAGTTAATGGAGGACAGGTGGCATACCATATCGGGGATCGGGAAAAGGAAAGTCCTGAATCCATCAACATCAGGATTCGCAATCCCGCGAATATCGAAATCTCGATAGAAGTGACGAGGAGTTCAAGAGACAACTCACGCGTGCATCAGAGTTCGTTGCATCGGGTATCGAGAGTCGGAAAATGAAAGTTCATGATATCGCGAGTAGCAAAACCGCGATAAGAGAAGTCCCAATAGATACGGGAAGAGGTCAACGTTGACTGAGGCATCGGGTTTCGGGGATTCGAGAGCCCTAAAATCGATAGTGGGCTTGCGAAGCCACGAGTTTCGATCCTCTGATAAGTAAAGAAAGGGGGATTGCACAGAAGAGAATCTGTGGGGTGTATATTTCTTGATAGGGAAATAGAAGAACCTTAGTGTTTTTTGGGCCGAGAGGAAAAGAAGATCCTGTGTGAGAGGGCGTACCTGCGGGTGCGAGTGCCGTCACATTTCGGAGGTGCAACACCCTTCAAGATACAAGTTAAATTTAATATCCCATTATTTGAAGGTCATATAGATGTATATGCTTTAGAGAAATGGTTAAATATGTTAGAAGGATATTATCATGTTCAAAAAAAAATTGACACTAAAAATATGACCTTTACTCTCTTTAAATCCCTCCCCTGTGTCAAACATTGGTGGGAATGTTACTGGGAGACACATAATGAAGATGATTTTATGGCATTCAAGATAGGACCCACATGGGAAGCCTTTGTTGATTCCCTCAAGGAGGAGTTATACCATGTTGGAAACTATGATGACAAGTACACAAGATGGATGAATCTACATCAGAAAAGAGACCATGAAGTGTCATAGTATATTAATATCATCCATGCCTTGCACTCAAACTTGGGTATCAAAGACTTTGAGTGGAACCTGTTTCTAAAGCACCATATCTTCCTACACAAGTACATCCAAACAAATATGGATTTATTAGACATATTATCACTGAGAGATTCTTATAAATATGCCACAAAAATCGAACAAACATTTAAGAAGCAAAATAACTAGGAGTTTGGGTCTTCAAATTTGTAACAACAAAAGTATGGAAAAGGTGGCCCTAACTCACAAAATAAGGGACAAAGTAAGGAAGGCAAACCTCAAGAGATCTAGTCCAATACTGTAAATACCCTGGTGAAATATATGCTTAGGGATTATTATGTAAAATTAATTAGATAATTAATTGTCCTAATATGGTTTTAGTTAAACAATTATTAGTATTAATAATATTAATTAATTACTTATTTATTAATCAATTGACTCATTAAAGGTTGTGTAATGAATTAAAGGGGCATAATAATTTTAATTTATTTAATTAAATACTTTATGTATGTAGAGGGAAATGAAGCATTAAATTAAGGATAAGATAATAAAGAAGGGGATAAGATAATAAAGAAGGGGATCAGGTAATAAATGAGGAGATAAGGAAATTAATGAAGGGGAGGAGATTTGGTGAAGGGAGATATGACGGAAGAGTCCTATGGGAAAGAGGAGGAAGATTATTTTGCGGAAGGAAGCATTTGGGAGGAGCACTGTATTTTTGTGGCATATTTTTATGTGAGATATTGGCTGGTTTGAGCAGTTTGGTTTTTGGGATTTTGGGTGAACCATTGCAGAGGGCACCGGGTTGCTGGGGGTTTTGGGCACAGGGGGCCAGGATTACTTTCGGTATCCTGGAGCTAGGGAGATGGACAGGCTGCTCCTAGATGGCTGGGTGGTTAGTCGGTTTGGGCAGAGTTTGGTCAGTGCATCAGGCTTGGGCAAGGCAGCAGGGAAAGGACAACCAGAGGGAGTTAGCATCAGAAAGAGGTATTCTAATTATGAATTTGCTAAGTTATTTTCATGTTGTGGAATAATTTTAAATTTATGTTGAATATTTATGCTTATATGATGGTGAATGAATTATTTATGCAAAGAAAGGAATTATATGTTTAATTGTACAAAATTTTGGATTTAATTAAGTTAGGTCTCTACACATGGTATCAGAGCCCTGGTTCAAAATATGGAGCCAAGAGCCTATCTACACACCCAGAAATTTAAACAAACCCCACCCAGAATTTAAACACTTATGTTTAGTTATGGTGAAACCTTGAAACCCTTAATTAGATGAAAACCCAAGCTCCAGCTCCAGTCCCACCTAACCTACAAGCTAAGCCCACAATTTTTTTTTTGTTAGATACAGATATATATGTAAACAATACGCACATTGAAAATATAAATGGTATAATAATATACTTATTGAAGTGTTAAAAATAAATTTTAACACTTGCTTCGAATATACAAACCTATGTAAACGAATATATTTATATACATAGTCAAGGAATTTCTAAAACAGATTTATAAATAAACATTTTTGTAAACATATAATATATATATATATATATATATATATATATATATATATATATATATATATAAGCACATATATAATTTTGGGACTGAGGGCCAAGCTCCAGAAACAAGCTCCAGCTCCATGCAACCTGCAAGTGAAGCAAAAAAATAAAAATAAAAAAAAAATAAAAATAATTAAATAAATAATTCTCCTTCAACATTCCTAGTTCCAAACCACACATTCAAGGCCTTCATCATCCCTAGATTAGGATGACTAGAAGAGAGAAAGAGAATACATCGTATATAGATAGCCTCTTACATTGAGTATTTCTATTGGCTTAAGAGCCGTAGATTGCTGCCCTGCGAAGCTAATGGTAATATATTAAATTATAAAGATAGCGATAGCTGGGAGACATCGCTATAGCTTCAAGAGAGAGAGGAAGCATGCCATTCCCGAGCCTGGGAGGCATGCTCAGTGCATGGCAGCAGATTGAAAGGAGAAAGAGAAGGAGTTGTTCTCATGTTGTGGGATCATAGAGCAGCCCTCGATGTGGAGTTCTGGGTGATGGATAATGAGCACTAGTAGGGCTAGGATTAAGAGAATCTGAATCTGAACTTGGAACTAGGTCCGCTATATGCTAGGGATATGAAACAATAAAACAACACTGGATTCCAATTTATATCTACCTTTGTATCTCTGCGAGCTCCTGGCTTAGATGCTTGTCCTGTTCTTCCATCCAAGTGCACATCAGAGCTGGGGTAGACCAACACCGATAATCCTATTCGTTTCTAAACACTTGAATACCCATTTTTTTTACAATAACGAATTGTGCGCACGAGGGTGATGCATTCCTATTCATTCGTCGGCACTAGGGCAGAGTGAGACGCAGATGAGAAGCATCGTCACCTACGAGGGCCTCGACATTAATGCCATCTATGCCAAATATCAGTGATTTGATTCATCGTGTCACAGTTCTGTATGGTAGGTTTGAAGTTTTGATAGATATCCATACAAAAAATTAATTTATAGATTTCAAATTGGCCTGGGCGAATTTGTAGCAGAAAAATAGGCAGTAAACACCATGCGCGAGCTAAGGGAGAAGCCCATAATGGGCATCCTTGCAAACCAGCGCCAAACACATACGGTAGACAAACACATATGCAAATGACCATGCCACAACCAGACCATCACAAAACCATGGCTGAGGAGTATGATGCACACACAGGAAACAAATTTTTTGTTAGTAATAAAACAAAAATAAAAAACCCGAACCTCCCCATAGACGCACCAACACCCAGCAACAACAACACAAGTCATTTCCACAAAACAACACAACCTCTTAAACGGTTCTAGAAACATCCAAGCACCTGCCATATAACACAAATCCCTATGCCAAACACCAAGTTGTCATGGAGGAGGAGCCCATGATGAAGCCTTTGTGCAAAACGAATTTGAAACAAAACAAAATACAAGCCAACGCCCAAATGCACAAGTGTCAAGTCGAATAGGCCACGACCAAGAGAAGATCCTAGAAGAGGCATTTTATCTTGCACTATACGTCAATTCGAGCGAACTGATCGCTCAGCCAAGACGAGACCAAATTCCCAAGCACTGAGCTGAGAAGGAAAACTGTGTTCTGGAATTAGAAAATGCAGGAATGAATTCAGGGTTAGGGTTTGTATAGCCTTCTATATTTTTACTATTATTTTATTTTAGGTTTGGACAGCTAGGAAAAGAGGGAAGGGGGCATGTGGGCCTCATGTGAGGACCCACGATGCCCCAGGGTTATTCAAGTTGTTTTTATTTATTTATTTGTTTTTATCTTTTTATTAAAATTAATTAAGATCCGTGTATACAATTTATTTTTATATAGATATTGTATATATTTATATATTAATAACATTCAAAACAAAATATAATTATAAAACATAAATTAATATTATTTTAAAATAACTTTTTCTTTTTCTTTTTATATTTGTTTTTACATTTGTTTTCTTTTTAAAATATTTACTTATTTGAATTCATTAAAATAATATNATATATATATATATATATATATATATATATATATATTATATTTGTTTTTACATTTGTTTTCTTTTTAAAATATTTACTTATTTGAATTCATTAAAATAATATAAACGTAATTGAGTTAATTAGGCTTAATTAGTGTATAAGTAGAAAAAATTATAAAAGATTATTTGACTCCCCGAGAGTCGAACTCATGACCTCCAAGTAGCCTAAGGGCCCCACACATTTGCGCCAACCGCTACACTACACTATGGGTCTTTAATTTAATAAGAAATTTAATAATGTATAAGGGTGATTAATTTAATAAAAAATTTCAAAGTATTGCGCCCAAGGCCCAATCTCCAAGTCCACGAGCTAAGAACCAACTCCCAGCGCACAAGCACCAAGCTTCAATGCATAGCAGGCTCACTACATCATACGACCACCCACCGCCTAAGCCTTAAGAAACAACCAAACACCAATGCGCCATACATGAGTCTTTACAAATAAATTCATATAATTAAATAGATTAATGGTAACAGAGTGCTATCTCGAAGTATAAACTCCAATTATCCAAGTGTCAAGCTCACAAGACCTTACACAAAACTCATCGAGCCAATTGTCAATCCCTTCCATTTCATTCCACCAGTCAAAGCCAAGTGCTAAGCTCCAATGCTTTAAAGCCACTCTACAATTCTCAAGACTCGCACCTGTAGCCATCGAGACACACAATTCAACACATATGTACAACGCGCCAAGGAGAGCCCACGAGTCAAGCATCGAAGGATATCTAGTTGTAAGAGAAAAGTTTAAAGGACTTAGACTAGGACAATGTAATGTCCCCCACCTCTTAGAGAGGTGATGAGGAGACTCAGTGGCCTGGGCACCCCCACTAGGTCATAGTCTCACACTAAAGGGGGGAAAGTCAAAGAAGTTAAAATTTATAT
>JZKD02S0000562.1:190750-203589 GCA_000966675.3 Picea glauca
AAACCTCAAAATGGATAGTACCATATCTTGTTCATAAGACAAATAATCTTGGTATGTTTCCTTTGTGGATATGGTGGCTCAAGCCCTCAGTACACATGATGCCTTACAATGAAATATAAAATTTTTACTATTGAATGATAGTGTTATGTCACCCATGTTTAAGGAAATAACTTAAGGTTCTTATGTCCTATTTCAATCTTCTTAGAATTGAGATTCGTTACATAGTCGTTGAAAAAAATACAAAAGAGTTATGTAGGGGATATTAATTTGGTCTTTGTGTGGGACATTTTATGCCATTAGTATATTTTGTACAAAAATAATGGATATTGGGGACTACACCATGGCCAAGGAACAAGGAAATAGGAACAAGGAATGAGTAACAAGGAACGAGGAAGACAGAACTAGGAACATGGAACGAAAATTGTACGAGGACTAGACACTGACAACTGTGACCTGCGAATGGGGCCAACGTTGAAATTTTTTCAAACAGTTTTGTATTCACTGAAATTTTTCATGGATAGAATATTGGCATGAATTACCGATATGGGAGGGTTTCTGGACTCAAATTTGAGTGACACACCCACTTTCTTCCATCATTAATTCATCATGTAAACCGTAAACCCGAATTTTATTTCAAAGTATACAATTTGGTTGACGCAAGTTTTAGGTTTTCGTTAGTATTTCTTCATTTTTATTTCAGGTTCTACATTAATGTATACACAATGTATCTGCATTATAGTTGTGATTAAAAATACCTCTATTTAGTTGATTTCTTAATCAAAACCATCAAGATACTAGAGGCGGGCAACACTGACATGTGAATGGGACCAACGTTGAAATGTTTTCAAACTATATATGTATGCATTGAAATTTGACGTGGATAGAATATTTGCGTGACTTAACAATATGGGAGGGTTTTTGGACTCAAATTTGACTGACACACCCACTTTATTCCATCATGAATTCATCATGGAAACCATAAACCCTATTTTTCATATGTTCTAGTAGATATGTTAATGATTCCAAGTTTCATATTTGTATTTGACTGAAGGTCCAACTAGATTGCAAAGTATCAAATTGAGATTTCAAGTTGATAAACCAAATATGAAATTAATCCAAGTATCATTTGATATCGTCTCAAGATATACAAATGTAAATAATCTTGCGATGAATTTGCTATACTATCAATGAAAAAGGTTTGTCGATAGTATAGCTAATTCATCACAAGAATATTGTGTCTAATTTGAATGGTGTTACATGGTTTGCAAGGAGTGTGGGGATTATATTATGGTGAAATGTAGTGTATTCTATAAGAACAATCTCTATGTGAAACCTCAAAATGGATAGTACCATATCTTGTTCATAAGACAATTATTCTTGGTATGTTTCTTTTGTGTATATGGTGGCTCAAGCCCTCCGTACATATGATGCCTTGCAATGAAATGTAACAATTTTAATATTTAATGATAGTTTTATGTCACCCTTGGTTAAGGAAAGAACTTACGGTTCTTAGTTCCTATTTGAATCTTCTTAGAATTGAGATTCGTTACATAGTTGTTGAAAAAAGACAAAAGACTTATGTAGCGGATATTAATTTTGTCTTTGTGTGGGATAGTTTATGCCATTAGTATGTTTTGTAAAAAAATAATGGATCATGGGGACCACACCATGGTCAAGGAATGAGGAACGAGGAACAAAAAACAAGGTAAAAGGAACGGAAATTGTACGATGACTAGAAACTAGCAACAATGACCTTCTAGTGGGGCCAACGTTGAATTTTTTTCAAAAAGTTTATGTATGCATTGAAATTTTTCATGGATATAATATTGGCATGCATTAATGATATGGGAGGGTTTATGGACTCAAATTTGAGCCACACACCCACTTTATTGCATCATCGATTCATCATGTAAACTATAAACCCCAATTTTCTTTCAAACTACACAATTCGGTTGACGCAAGTTTTAGGTTTTCATCAGTCTTTCTTCATTTTTATTTCAGGTTCTACATTAATGTATAGAAAATGTATCTGCATCATATTTGTGATGAAAAATAAATCTATTTCGTTTATTTCTTAATCAACACCATCAATATACTATAGGCAGGTAACAGTGACATGTGAATGGGGCCAACGTTGGAATGTTTTCAAACTGTATCTGTATGCATTGAAATTTGACCTGGATAAACTATTCCCATGCCTTAACGATATGGGGCATTTTTTGGACTCAAATTTGACTGACACACCCACTTTATTCCATCATCAATTCATCATGGAAACCAAAAATGCTATTTTTCATATGTTCTAATAGATATGTTAATGATTCCAAGTTTCATATTTGTATTTGACTAAAGGTCCAACTAGCTTGTAAAGTATCAAATTGAGATTTCAGGTTGATAAACCAAATATGAAATGAATCCAAGCATCATTTGATATCGTCGCAAGAGAGACGAATGTAAATAATCTTGCGATGGATTTGCTATACTACCGACGAAAAAAGTTCGTCGATAGTACAACTAATTCGTCGCAAGAATATTGTGTCTAATTTGAATGGTGTTACATGGTTTGCAAGGAGTGTAGTGTTTATATTATGGTGCAATATAGTGTATTCTATAGTAACAATCTCTATTCCAAACTTCAAAATGGATAGTACCATATCTTGTTCATAAGACAAATATTCTTGGTATGTTTCCTTTGTGGATATGGTGGCTGAAGCCCTCAGTACACATGATTCCTTACAATGAAATGTAACAATTTTACTATTGAATGATAGTGTTATGTCACCCATGGTTAAGGAAATAACTTAAGGGTATTAGGTACTATTTGAATCTTCTTTGAATTGATATTCGTTACATAGTTGTTGAAAAAATACAAAAGACTTATGTAGAGGATATTAATTTTGTCTTTGTGTGGGACATTTTATGCCATTAGTATGTTTTGTACAAAAATAATGGATCTTGGGGACTATACCATGGTCAAGGATAGATAAACAAGGAATGAGGAACACATAACAAGGAACAAGGAATGAAAATTGTACGAGGACTAGACATCAACAACAGTGACCTATGAATGGGGCCAACGTTGAAATTTTTTCAAATAGCTTTTGTATGCACTAAAATTCGTCATGGATATACTATTTGCATGCCTTAATGATATGGGAGGGTTTCTAGACTCAAATTTGAGAGACACACCCACTTTATTCCATCATCAATTCATCATGTAAACCATAAACCCTAATTTTTTTTCAAAGTACACAATTTGGTTGACACAAGTTTTATGTTTTCATCAATCTTTCTTCATTTTTATTTCAGGTTCCACATTAATGTATATATAATGTATCTGCGTCATAGTTTTGATGAAAAATACCTCTATTTCATTGATTTATTAATGATCTAGGAGCATCTCTCCAAGCCAGCTACGTGCCATCCAGCCAACACATAAAAGCGCTCATTCAATGGAAGGAGAGAGGCGCAACCCTCTCATTTTTCAAAAAAATTGAAAATTGTATTAAATGTTGTAAGGATGGTAGATCCAAAATCCATGCATGTGTGTAGGCTTTAGATAAAGTTTTCTTGAAATCATTGTAAGGCTGAGATCTAGATCTGTTTCGGACTAGACAACCATTCAATGTAATTGAATGTAATTTAATGAGAGTTGGTGAGATGGATGGAAGAGCTCGAGGATCCCCTCTTTGTAAAAAGATCTTCTTTGAATCTAGATTTAGGAAGGCAGAGAAGAACATAAAGAATAGGGATAAGAGAGGAAGTCGTGACTTTGTTGCAGTCCGAGCTCACATTATAAAGAGGCATTTCATATTAATACAATCATAGCAGTTTTTCCTGCATGTTGTTGTTCATGTGTTTGTTTGTATTCTTTGTGGTTTCATGCAAGAGTGCATTACAGAGTACTGTGGTCTCTGAAAACCAATGGAGGAGTGCACTTCTAAATTATGCAGAATTTTAGACAAAGACATGCCAAGAGGGTGCACTAGCTAGAGTCATTGACTCAATGAGGAAGCCTCAAGGTTGTTGAACACCTTGAAGGAGAAACTGTGCAGAGGATAGCACAGAGAGGATGACGCAAAATGCGTTCTCCCCAGGCACGCCTGCTCCTACCAGGACCTTCTCCTTATTTGGCCCGAAGAAATAAAATGCTCTTCAAAACCCCCTTATCGGGAGTTCTCTGCACCCACAGGACTCTCCTTATGATCTCCCTTTATCCTATCGGGAAATCAGACTTCGCGTAATCGTGAGTCTTGAATTCGTAGGTTCGGGTCTCCCAAATCCCCGAAACCCGATGAAATTTCACCCATGTGTCCCAAACTCTTGTTGGGAATTATCCCGTCGGGAAATCAGTCTTTTAGAGGTCACGACCCACTCCCCTGATGGATCCCCGACTCCCGATGTCCTAAGTCAACGTTGACCGTGTCCCACCTTATCGGGACTTTTGGCTGTCTGGAAATCGACACTTACGGTGTCATGATTCACTACTCTCACGAATCCCCGACTCTCGATCTCCAATGCCACCTCGCGTCAACCCACGACAAGGTTCGACCTTCCAACACCTATCCTCCACTAAGGGCCTTAACCCTATCGGGAAATCGCGTATCGAAATATCGTGATTCCCATTGTCAATGTACACGGGATGTTCTATTCCCCGAACTCTGATATATCGACACCTGTTCTCCACTCAATGCTGTGACTGCATGGTTATCACATTTTGGAGTTTCGTGACTCCTCCTGTAGCGATTCTCATGACACCGAGAATTTCAAAATGTCGAACCCCGATGCATGTGCAGACTCCTTCCTCCACGTCACCCCCCTCCTGGTCGCGCTAGCGAGAATCGTGAAATCACGATTTCAATTGTAACGATTCCTTTGTAGGTGGAAACCCCGAATGTCGAACCCTGACTCTCTAGGATTGATGACACGTGTCCCGTCCGGGATCTACGACTATAATCCCCTCAAGAAATTGCGGATTGTGATTCCTTCCTGTGAGATTTTTATGCCTCTGGAGACTTCGATTCTCCGATGAGCCGAATCCAGCTGACCCCTTGGCCCCTTCTCTGCTCGTTGGGCTTTAAACCTTGTGAAACTTCCACTGGATTTGACAGCTGTCGGGATTTCACAGTTTTCTTCAGCTGATCCTGACCATCCGTTCCTCCTCCTTGGAGATTTCTCGAGAATGGCTAAGTGTTCCTTCTCGACACTTTCCCTTCAAAGTCTGTGATAGAAACTCTTACCTGAACCTTCCTCGACACAAAACCCTATGCTCTCTTTTATCGGTACCGCAAAGGTACTCTACCTCCCGAGCTCATTCACTCTAATTCTTTCAGAGGAGTTTGCGCGGACTCCTTGCGCTCAACGTTCAATAACTTCCCAAGTGTTGAATATTCCAGACTCTACGCACTCCCTGCAGCAACAGTCTTTGACTTCCCTTTGCTCAAATTCACAACTGAGGTTTTTGCTTCCACCTGCATACTCCTTGCATGGCTTCATCAACCCACTCTTACTTTTGGGTCAATGAGAACAAGTGTTAAACTAACTGAGCCGTCATCAACGCACTCCTTGTGGATGAATTCAACTACACACCTTGCAGGAATCTCCTGGCTCAGATAGAGAAACAATTGAAACTTATTCTCTCTCCCTTTCAGACTTCAGTTTGAAACCTAAAATCACATGCACAACATATACAAAGAAAATGCATAACAAGAAAGCAAACATTCATGAGCACCTCCACAATACACATAGAGAAACAACACCAACCATGAGTTTGAATCAGAACTTCATTCTATTAATTCAAATGCCTGTACATGGGTGTTCTTCATACAATTCTCTGCATGGTCTTCTATTCTTGCTCCTGAATAATAATACAATGATACAATGAGGGTGTCTATATCCGTTTTCCCTCTCAAACTCTAAACTATCAAATCTAGACTTTAACATCCTATCTACCAGCATTAAATCTATTAAATGCCTCCTATCTACTTCAGACAAGAGCATATGGCTCGAGGTATGATACAATATACAAAAGGCATTCCTTCATAAAGGATTCATTAAAGACTTGCACTACAATCCCAAAGCACTTTCAAAAATTTGGGTTTTCTTATCTAGTTGATCTCCACTTGATGTGCTAGCTTGCTTGCTGAGTTGGCGATGCTCCTGCATCAGAGGAGAAGCATAATTGTTGAGAATTTTGTAAAGTCTCTGCCAGGAGGGCATTGAGAAAATGCACAGGATGCCTTGAGGAGAACTCTATTTCAAGTTCAGTGAGAAAACATAATCACTAAGGATTCTGTGGAAGCTCTAAAAGGAGGGCATTGAGTAGTTTCATAGAGTTCAGAGAAGGACTTTTTTCGAGTTCTGTTGGAAAGAGAAGTGTCAAGGAGAGACACTCACAGAGTTATTGAATACTCTGTTAAGCTCAGC
Source organism: Picea glauca (assembly GCA_000966675.3). Classification (NCBI taxonomy): domain Eukaryota; kingdom Viridiplantae; phylum Streptophyta; class Pinopsida; order Pinales; family Pinaceae; genus Picea; species Picea glauca. Next base: position 197,177 of record JZKD02S0000562.1, read on the forward strand.
AAGGAGGGCTTGAGAAGAAGGTTGTCAGGAGGACACCAGATTTTCCTTTGAGGACACAAAAGGGTGAGTCCCCTAGAGGCTTGGGTAAAGAAAGCTCAAAAAGGATAGTGACTTAGTGCATCGAGTAACAACAGAGTGAGAAGAAGATTGAGAAACCCTTTGAGGTTTCATAGTCAACAAATCTTAGGAGGGATAACGTTCCTAGAACGTAGCCGATATCCAAAGGAATTAAGCTCGTAGAGGAAGCAAAGGTCAATGCCTTTGAAACTTTAGAAAATCTCCCAAGGGGAGGGAGGAAGTTCTCAAGCTCAGGAGGGAGAAAAACTATCATTAGATTAGATGGAGAGACGAGATCAGAACCATCGAGTTTCACGTCCAGACAACAGGAGGAGAGAGTGAAAAATATTATATCTGGTCCATTGGATCTAGAATCGATATCCGAAAACCATTGGATCAAGTGAAGACGCACGGAGTTTAATCTCTGGAAGCTGCACAGAAGAGAAGAAACGGATGGTGGATATGCTTCATGGAGAAGTGTGAAATCCCGTAGGCCATTAGATCTTGCATATCTATGAGGAAATTCAGACTGAGCATCTTTTAGTGTTCAAAATCTCAGGAGGAGTAGTGGTCGTTGGATGAGAAGCAACAGGAGTCGTTGATCCCCTTTTGGAGTGAAATTTCAGCATTTCTACATTTTGGTGTTCGACATTTCGAAAATTCTGATGACAAAGAGCTAGGGTGCTTAGCGTTGAAAACTCTGAAGTCACGAAAGAGTAGTGGTCGTTGGATGAGAAGCAACAGGATTCGTTGATCCCCCTTTGGAGGTAAATTTCGACATTTCGGCATTTCGGAAATTCCGATGACAAAGAGTCGAGGCACTTAGCATTGAAAACTCCTAAGTCATGAAAGAGTAGTGGTTGTTGGATGAGAAGAAACAAGAGTCGTTGATCCCCCTTTGGAGTGGAATTTTGACATTTCAGGGTTCGATATTTTGACAATTTCGATGACAAGGAGCTAGGGCATTTAGCATTGAAAACTCTGAAGTTACGAAACGCGACATGCCTTTGGAGTATGGCTATGATCATGGAGGAAATAGTCACATGGACCTAGATTTGGTCAGGGGCTAATCGTCGTTGAGCCCATTTCGCCATTTCGACATTTTGGGGTTTGGGAAGTAGAGGAGGTTGTGATTTTGGAATCAAGAGTTTCAAACTCCCGGTTTGAAATCCTGAAAGATCCAGAGCCATCGGATCAAGGAAGATATCAGCCATAGATCATGTGGGAGGTGAGGCTTCAGGAATTTGAGAATTGAAGTTTCGAGAGGTATGGAAACTCTCTGCTATGTATTTTCATGAGTCGTGAAATCTTGAAGAGAGAAAGGAAAAATTCCCGAAAGGTTGAGGGACAATAGACGTTGGGCCCCAATCAGGTTTTGAGACTCAATAGGTAGAGTTTCATGGTCAACAAAACTCCCAAAATAACGAAGAGAGAAATTTCGAGAAGTGGGTCCCAATTATCAGTCAGAGGATATGTGCGGCGAAAGTCAAAGGAGTGGTCAAGGTTATATGAAAATCCTAAAAGGCCGTCGACCTCACTAAAGGATAAAGTTTGGAATTTAGGGAATCATAATGGAAGAGGAACGATTTTTGGTTGTTCTCTCAAGTCCTAAAAATCCAAAATTAGTGGGAAACAAGTGGCATCTATTCGACGCATTGAAGGAGTCAACCTTCGTTGACATTTCGCGTTTCGGCAATTGTAAGAGCTATGACATTGCATCGAGAATCTCCAACTCGCGAAGCCCGATATCTTTTGTGTCTTAAGCGAAGGGTTTAATGAACTCTTTGCATGGTTTGTAAAATATAATGCACTGATCTCAGCCCGAGGGCAGGGGGTTTGCGCCACTTAATCAACACCATCAAGATACTAGAGGCGGGCAACAGTGACCTGCGAATGGGGCCAACGTTGAAAATTTTTCAAATAGTTTTTGTATGCACTAAAATTTGTCATGGATAAACTATTGGCATGCCTTAATGATATGGGAGGTTTTTTGGACTCAAATTTGAGTGAGACACCCACTTTCTTCTATCATCAATTCATCATGTAAACCATAAACCCTAATTTTCTTTCAAAGTACACAATTTGGTTGACGCAAGTTTTAGGTTTTCATCAATCTTTCTTAATTTTTCTTTCAGGTTCTACATTAATGTATATACAATGTATATGTGTCATATTTGTGATGAAAAATACCTCTATTTCATTGATTTCTTAATCAACACAATCAAGATACTAGAGGCGAACAACAGTGACATGTGAATGGGGCCATTGTTGAAATGTTTTCAAACTGTGTCTCTATTCATTGAAATTTTACCTGGATAGACTATTCACATGCCTTAACAATATGGGAGGGTTTCTGGACTCAAATTTGACTGACACACCCACATTCTTCCATCATCAATTCATCATGGAAACCATAAACCCTATTTTTCATATGTTCTAGTAGATATGTTAATGATTCCAAGTTTCATATTTGTATTTGACTGAAGGTCCAACTAGCTTGCAAAGTATCAAATTGATATTTCAAGTTGATAAAAAAAATATGAAATGAATCTAGGCATCATATGATATCGTCGCAAGAGAAACAAATGTAAATAATCTTGTGATGAATTTGTTATATTATCGATGACAAACGTTCGTCGATAGTATAGCTAATTTGTCACAAGAATATTGTGTCTAATTTGAATGGTGTTACATGGTCTGCAAGGAGTGTATGGATTATATTATGGTGCAATGTAGTGTAGTCTATAAGAAAAATATCTATGCCAAACCTCAAAATGGAGAGTACCATATCTTGTTCATAAGACAAATAATCTTGGTATGTTTCCTTTGTGGATATGGTGGCTCAAGCCCTTAGTACACATGATTCCTTACAATGAAATGTAACAATTTTACTATTGAATGATAGTGGTATGTCACCCATGGTTGAGGAGATAACTTAATGTTCTTATTTCCTATTTGAATCTTCTTAGAATTGAGATTCGTTACATAGTCATTGAAAAAAGACAAAATACTTATGTAGCGGATATTAATTTGCTCTTTGTGTGGGAAATTTTATGCCATTAGTATGTTTTTTACAAAAATAATGGATCTTGGGTACTACACCATGGTCAAGGAATTAGGAAAGAGGAAAAAGGAATGATGAACGAGGAACGAGGAATACAAAAAAAGGAACAAGGAACAAAAATTGTACGAAGACTAGACACCAACAACCGTGACCTGCGAATGGGGCCAACGTTGAAACTTTTTCAAACAGTTTCTGTATTCACTAAAATTTTTCATGAATAGCCTATTGGAATGCCTTAATGATATAGGAGGGTTTCTAGATTCAAATTTGGGTGATACACCCAATGTATTCCATCATCAATTCATCATGTAAACCATAAGCACTAATTTTCTTTCAAAGTACACAATTTGGTTGACGCAAGTTTTAGGTTTTCATTAGTGTTTCTTCATTTTTATTTCAGGTTCTACATTAATGTATATACAATGTATCTGCATCATAATTTTGATGAAAAAAACCTCTATTTAGTTGATTTCTTAATCAACACCATCAAGATACTAGAGGCAAGCAACAGTGACATGTGAATGGGGCCAACATTGAAATGTTTTCAAACTATATCTGTATGCATTGAAATTTGACCTAGATAGACTATTTGCATGCCTTAATGATATGGGAGGGTTTTTGGACTCAAATTTTATTGACATGCCCACTGTATTCCATAATCAATTCATCATGGAAACCATAAACCCAATTTTTCATATGTTCTAGTAGATATGTTAATGATTCCAAGTTTCATATTTGTATTTGACTAAAGGTCCAACTAGCTTGCAAAGTATCAGATTGAGATTTCATGTTGATAAACCAAAAAGGAAATGAATCCAAGCATCATTTGATATCATCAAAAGAGATACGGATGTAAGTAATCTTGCGACGAATTTGCTATACTATCGATGAAAAAAGTTCGTCGATAATATAGCTAATTTGTCGCAAGAATATTGTGTCTAATTTGAATGGTGTTACATGGTTTTCAAGGAGTGTAGGGATTATATTATGGTGCAATGTAGTGTATTATAGAATAAAAATCTCTATGCCAATCCTCAAAATGGATAGTACCATATCTTGTTCATAAGACAAATATTCTTGTTATGTTTCCTGTGTGTATATGGTGGCCTAAGCCCTCAGTACACATGATGCCTTACAATGAAATATAAAAATTTTACCAATGAATGATAGTGTTATTTCACTCTTGGTTAAGGAAATAACTTAAGGTTCTTGGGTCCTATTTTAATATTCTTAGAATTGAGATTCGTTACATAGTCGTTGAAAAAAGACAAAAGAATTATGTAGCGGATATTAATTTGGTCTTTGTGTGGGACATTTTATGCCATTAGTATGTTTTGTACAAAAGTAATGGATCTTGGGGATTACACTATGGTCAGGAAAAGAGGAGTGAGGAATGAGGAACATAGAACAAGGAACAAAAATTGTATGGGGACTAGACACCGACAAGAGTGACTTGCGAATCAATTCATCGTGTAAACCATAAACCCTAATTTTCTTTCAAAGTACACAATTTGGTTGACGCAAGTTTCAGGTTTTCGTCAGTCTTTCTTCATTTTTCTTTCAGGTTCTACCTTAATGTATATAAAATGTATATTCCTCATATTTGTGATGAAAAATCCATCTATTTCATTTATTTCTTAGTCAACACCATCAAGATACTAGAGGCGGGCAACAGTGACATGTGAATGGGGCCAACGTTGAAATGTTTTCAAACTGTATCTCTATGCATTGAAATTTTACTTGGATAGACTATTCCCATGCCTTAATGATATGGGAGGGTTTGTGGACTCAAATTTGACTAACACACCCACTTTTTTCCATCATCAATTCATCATGGAAACCATAAACCCTATTTTTCATATGTTCTAGTAGATATGTTAATGATTCCAAGTTTCATATTTGTATTTGATTGAAGGTCCAACTAGCTTGCAGAGTATCAAATTGAGATTCAAAGTTGATAAACCAAATAGTCAATGAATCCAAGCATCATTTTATATCGTCGCAAGAGAGACCAATGTAAATAATCTTGTGACAAATTTTCTATACTATCGACGAAAAACATTTGTCGATAGTATAGCTAATTTGTCGCAAGAATATTCTGTCTAATTTGAATGGTGTTACATTGTTTTCAAGGAGTGTAGGGATTATATTATGGTGCAATGTAGTGTAGTCTATAAGAACAATCTCTATGCCAAACCTCAAAATGGATAGTACCATATCTTGTTCATAAGACAAATATTCTTGGTATGTTTCCTTTGTAGATATGGTGGCTCAAGCCCTTAGTACACATGCAGAATGTGTTCAAAATGAATGGATACAAAAAAAAATAGTTTCATATGGTTGTCTTAAAAGTCACGAGATCATTGTGTATCAGGAAAAATGATAATGAGGAAGGTAAAAACATAAACCTCCTATACATTAAAGGTACCACTAAAAAAATCGCAAGGATTCTAAAGAAAAGTAATATCGAATTATCCTTTTCCCCTCCTATAACCCTAAGGAAAATGCTAGATCATGAAAATGATTCCATAACCTGAAAGTGAAAAAAGGTTTATATTCTACCCCATGCTCTTCTGGTAAGAAATATATTGGTGAAATGAGAAGATTATTCCAATTAAGGTTGAAAGAGAATTTTGTTGATATTATACATAATCAATCAAATAAATCTTCTTTAGTTGAACACTTTCAAAACACTAGACATCACATATGTATCAAGGACACTAAGATCATTGCTAAATTAGAACATCATGGAAAAATAAAAATATGGGAAGCACTAGAAATCGAGTTGAAAATGAATAATATGAATAGAGATGAGGGTTTAAAGATCAACAAAGCTTGGAATCATGTCCTACATATCCTTAAAATAAATAATAATCCAAATAAATAAAGGGAATGAAGTTCCATAACCAAAATCATTTAAACAATCTTCTTTGGCGAGTTATGGCTTTGCCAAGTTGGCATTTGACCATGATTTGACCAAAATTGACTAGCTTCACTAAAATGCATGCCCAACCTTTCTAGCAATGCCATTAGTGAAGCCCAACATTTCTATGCCCAACCTTTCTATGCAAATGCATGAAAGGAGTTTTATTTCTTCCATGCACTATAATTACCAACCTTTCTATGAAAATGCATACTTCACTATATACCAAATTGGAAAATGTGTAATTTATCATTAAAATCTTTCCTAAAATTTTGTATTTTCAATTTTACACCTAAAACTTGATTTCATATAAAAATGATTCAAATCCTCCCCACCCTAGACTTATTTTTTTAATTCCAGAGAGTAAAA
>JZKD02S0000562.1:242364-256226 GCA_000966675.3 Picea glauca
ATAATAATCTAATTTTAAGGTCATGGCCAAGACAAACACCAAATCGATGTATGAGACCCCCTTGTTTGTGGGACAAGGGACCCCCTCCGTGCAATGATTTGACTGTTAAAGTCTACAGAGGTATACATACCCTACCCCCCTCTGGATTTGAACTTGTGACCTCTTAGGAGGAAACACATGTTCTTTTACTAATTTATAAATGACCCTTTCTCAAACATATGCAAAAATATGCAAATTTGTATTGATAAAGCAGTAAAATTCAAGTCACCTAAAGTTGTGCATAATAGTTGATACGATTTTTTACATATTTGTTTTTATAATAGACTAATAAATTCCCTTTGATCTCTTTCTCTCTCACACACACACATATGTGTGTGTGTGTTTGTGATCAAAGGGAAGTTATTAGTCTATTATAAAAACAAATATGTAAAAAATTGTATCAACTATTATGCACAACTTTAGGTGACTTGAATTTTACTGCTTTATCAAATAATATGCAACTCTAGTTCGTTGAGGACTTTAACTACTTCAGATATTGAGAATCCTATAGCCAACGTAAGGTTAGCACTAAGGGATAAAAGGTTGTGATTAGATTAACAATAACTGTCAAGAATACACTTTGCAAACTACCTATAACATTGTATCTCATGTTAGAGTCTCTCCTTGAGGCTTCCTATGGCCTCAAGGATTACAAGCTGTTACAAAATTTATATGAAAACCATCCCTTTCCTTGCATAGTTACATATTAATCGACATTAGGCTCAAAACACTTCATTGAATATCACTTCGAATTTCTATGATAAAACTTTTGACTTACTGGCAAATTCAGGGAAAGTATTAGAAATTATCATGAAACTTAAAAAATACAAAAAGTATATCCATCATAAGATGATCATGGGACAAATACAATTCATAGAGGTCTCACGTTGGTCATCCTTCCCTAGGTTTATAAGATTCCATGCATTGGCTCCATAATTGCCACAGGTAAGCACACGATTCTCAGGCAGATGAAATGCTTATTGAACTTCAATTTTAGACAAAAGCACCCTAGTTGGCTTTGCCTTTGAGGGAAAATATTTTTTCTAGAAAGAATATTTAATTTGTAAAAATGCTCACAGTTATAGATAGAAAAACATAAGTAAGAGCTAGTTCTGATGAGTTGCTCCACCCATGCAACCACTTTTGACATGGTTAGTCTTTCATTCGGTTCATGCATAACAAAAATGTCTGCAATGTCATCCATTCTTAGCTTAGCAGAGGCTCTACATTTAATTGTAAATCCAAACTTCCATCTATAATAATTGTTGCTTGGATGATCAGGGGCACTTCCCATTTGATAGTGTTGGGTGGATCAAAGTCCATGTCATATTCTTTTCTTCCACTCATCATCTCTCTTACAACCTCAACAAATCTGTATACATCACTATTCTCTATAAAATTCCAAGACCTATAGTAATCTTAATCAATATAGATAGAATCCCCTTTCTGGTCAGGAGAAGCCAACCCTTTCACTCTAAATAAGGTTAACCCAAAATCTGCTACCCCAGAAAAACATAGCTTATAACTTCTCCCATTAAGATGTTTTGCAACACTTACAAACTCTGAATACCAACAAATATGTTTTAATAATTTGGAGACATGAAATTCCTAATAACATCTATGCTTATGATCAATGACGAGGGTGATAATACTACATTTGTTCTCATCCTCTAAAGTGCAGGGGTAACAAGTTTTCCTCAGTTGTTGAAATGATTATCGAGTATCATTCCCATGGAGATACTGGTAGATGAGAACATCCAGGTCTTTGCCCAAAGTACATTATCAGTGTTGAATTTAAAGCATCTACAAGAGCCATTCTTTGGGAGGATGGAAAAGAACCTAGCTGAGATCTAGGGCCCCCAGTGCTCTCCTGGGGTTCTTGGTATGGGACCAAACAGTCAAAGCCATGGAAAAATACCCTTGTAAGTGCCCCCAGTAGATAACTATAACATAACATGTGCTAGAATATAATATAACATGTATGTCTTGATAATAGATTCACCTTTAGGATCCTTTTATATCTTGCATCATATCTGTGTATTTTCATGACATCAAAGCCCAAACTAGCTTGGTGTATTCTAATATTGGAGATACAGTTAGTGTATATGCCTTCTCATGTCGAATTACTTTAGACATTAGTTAACTTCCCTTTGAAGGTGTAGGAAACTTCATCTAAGCAAGTGTTAGCCTCTCTTGAATATTTGTGCCTGTTGTTGAACTTGTACACCCTCTCTTAGCAAGTGCACCCTTCCTCTTAGCTTGTGCACCCTCACTCAAGTGCACCCTCACTTAAGATAAAAGGTAATAAAGAGGTAAAAAATATCTCATACCTAAATTACGTCTTATGATTCTCCAACATTGTTCTTTACACTTAGTGCAACAAACACCAAATGGAATGGTTTACACAAGGTCAATGGAGAATGTTATTCTTATCTTATTCTTCAACTTGGATTGAACATGTATATGACTTGTATTTAGCATGTACATGAATGGTACCTGGCATGTATATGACTTGGATTGAGCCACATCCATTTATGTACATCCATAGTTGTTAGTTACCACTCAACCAAATTGCAAAGGGTGTAGTTGTACTTCCTCCTAGTCACCAAGATTATTGTTGCCACACAATAGTACTAATGTGAAGTGTGGAGGGCATGCCTCTTTTCTTTCAAACCCCATATTCTATACCTTTGCATCCAAATTGGTATATAGCTCCACATCAACACTCCACTTCACTTTCCTTTGCACTTAACATAGCCCCTTACTTTTTATGTGATTTTTGTTATGTGCATCATCCTTCCCCATAGCCTTTACATCATGTCACCCTTTTTCCTTATCCTTTTGCTTGTAGATTCAAAGTGCAAAGTGAAAATATATGAACTTACCTTCACTACATTCTTAGTTCTACAGTCATAAAACTTTATAAGGAAAAATAATAGGATTTTGGCCAAACTTGCAAATGAGGTTTTTTTTAAGGCCTTAAACCCTTTAAAACTGTATCTTAGTGCACTAAAATTGAACATAAATATAAAAGAAACCATTAAAGAGAACCTTCTTTATTATTGGTCCATTTAGGATTAAACCACATCCCCATTGACAGTATTTTGGTTTATAAGCTTCATCCCCTTCTATTTCTTCCATGTATTCAAGCAATGGAAGTTGGATGATGCATAATGTAGGAATGGATGGCGTTGCGTGAAAATTTGGGATGTATGTTGCATGGATGATATATCAACAAGGTGAATCCCCCATGATCCTTATGAGTATTCAAGATGTATATGGTGGTATCTATAATCATAAAAGTTTACTATGTTGGAAATGATGACATTTGATTCAATATTGTATAGGTGTACTAAGTGAACTATGGCATTTGCATGGTATTTTTAAAATTTGGGTCATTTTGCAGTACTACACACATGTTAATCTATCAAGAAATTATTTCTTTGCTTAAAACCTCTTGCTCCTTCCCATAGCTAGTTTTCATCAAAGTTGAATTTCTTTTATTTCATTTTCCTCTTGCATGGTTTAAAGAGTCGAGTCAAAATGCCATCAGTTTCATGACCACTCCTTTGAGTACAAATAGCCTAAAATCAAGCGCTAATTAAAATTTATCTACCAACTTTTCTAGGGATCTTCAAACCCATATTAGCTTTGGTGTAGAGATTTGGAATAGGATTGTGAGAATAAATTTCCAAAGCTGCTAAACAACATAAATCCTTGAGTTAGGGAGTGAAATCCAATTGCTATATCACTGACATTGGGAAGCCCTTCTAACACAAGGGTCAATCACGAGGTCACATTGGGGCCCCTAGAGTAATCAACCCTGCTTTGTTGGTCTTGGTGTCGAATGTTGACTGTCCCCCCTCTTCTTTGGTATAGTAGGTGGTACCATAGAGGCCATAATCTTTTAGACTTCCTACACAAGGTGACAACACAGGTAAGGTGGTGTTGTACCTGGGATCGACGTTGGCTAGACTCACTCAGACTCCTTGGAGGGTTTCCCATTGCTTGGTGAGGTAACTTGCACCAGGGTGTTAGTTCGTTAAGTAGGTTGTAAACGTAACTTTCCCACCTATTGAAACTCAACCCCTTCACACATCGATTCTGCGATGTTGGATTCCGTCACCAACTATCACTTCTTTGTGAGAAGGCTTGTTTGCATGCTTGACTCCTTGATTAATTAGTGTGTGTTTTTTTTTCTCCTTAGTTGGACTTACGATTGAGTTTGTGTCTAAAGGCATCATTTTCGGGTTAATTCCTCATTTGATCAATACAAAGTATGGATACAATTAAAATAAAAGGTAATAAAGAGGTAACAAATAGCTCATACCTAACTTACGTCTTATAATTCTCCAACATTGTTCTTTACACTTAGCGAAACAAGAACCAAATGGAATGGTTTACAATGGAGAATGCTATTCTTATCTTATTCTTATCGCAATAAATAACTTATTCTTCAATTTGGATTGAAAAAAACTAATATTTGTATAGTTCTAATCTTGGCTTGAAAAAAACTAATATTTGTATAGTTCTACTCTTGTATCGAACAAAAGTAATATTTGTATAGTTCTAATCTTGGCTTGAACAAAACTAATATTTGTATAGTTCTACTCTTGTATCAAACAAAAGTAATATTTGTATAGTTATACTCTTGGATTGCCTTAGACATATTGCCAACTAAAGAACCCAATATTTGCAACACACCAACTGATGGTTGGATTTCTTACTCCATAGCATTGACCCTCATCTTCAATGGACATTTCTTATAATAATTCTAATTTGCCCAAATCCAACAAACAAAAACCTTACTACTATTTTTTTCTTAGATCCATATGATAAATGTATCATGTCCTTAGTGTTATCACATTAATATGTCCAAAATCAAGAGTGATATCACATTAAATTAGGTGGTTGACCACTAATATTGGTAATTGCACCCTATTCTAATTGTGCATCCAAAACTAGAGATATAAAATTTGTATTTAGAACTTTGAATATGATGATGGACTACTAACTAACAACACGTGCACATGCAACTGAAGATACAACCAAACAGGTACATGTCAGATATTTCTTCTACGAGTGAGGAAATCTTAGGACAAATAGAGGTTGGAAATGCGACTGCATCTAGTAGATATGATGAGTAGACAAGGACCAGAGGTGAAAAAGTCAGAATAAAATTTTGTAGATGCATGCAATTTTTTCTTGCCAAAGGAAGATCATGCTCTTATGATGATGAGAGCATAGGAGACATAGATGTTCCACTCAGGTATAAGCATTTGGTGAAACAATGGGTACCTAAGGAACTACCTCCTATAGATGTTGACTTCGTTGTCAACAATAGGACATATCACATTGCACCATCCTCCCTGTATGGCTTGGGGCTATTTTCCATGGATGGACTAATTGTAAAATACAATATAGTAACTGAATTGATGGACTATGTCAGACCGTGTTACAATTATAACGATTGGATGCAGCTAGTCTGGTACATGTGAAGTATGTGGAGATATGCACTCACCTCAAATTATATACAACTAATAAACAAGGATAAAAATAAAGGAGAAACTATCTATATTGATGGAAGGCCTAAATATTCCGGCAATATCGTAGGGTTTATAAACAACACATGACCCGGGACAACAAACAAACAACCGAATGCCATATATGAGGGACGTGAAGAGAATAAGGTAGTCCTATGCGTAATAAAAAAGATAGCTCCCAGGGAAGAGTTATTAGTGGATTACCATTTGAATCAAATAGAAACATTGACTAATAGTGTCCATGTTATTATGCAACACCTCTTTAAGAAACCTCTACTTATTGCATTATATTTTTTTATTATCTTTAACATCGTTGTAAATATTATCTTTAACATTGTTGTAAATATTATCTTTAACATTGTTTTTTTGTTATCATTAACAATTTTTTAAATATTTGGGGGTTCTAATTATATTAAAATGTGGAAGGGTGATCGTGGAAAAGGGTTAGCCGTAGAACATGTAAATGATTATCAATTTCCACTTTCATTTTACGTTGTTTTTATTATTTGCTTATGAAATTTTATTGAAATAAAATTGTTTTTGTTGAAATTATATGTAGTTCGCAGGCCATGTTGATCATGATTCCACTGATGAGGAGGGGTTTTATTCATGCATTGATCCAATGGTCTTAATAAAAAAAAAGATCATTAAATCTAACAAGGAACTTGCTAGCTTCTTAGATAGTTCAGATCAAACTCCCGATGTCAAAGCAAAGATCAAGCTCTTTATGTCACAACTTAATACATATAAGGTAATAACCATAATTTAAAGTGTTTTTTTTAATGTACTCATATGTTCAATTATGATACTTTGTTCTTTAACTTTTTAATTATCTCACGAAAAAACATTTTCTTTTTTATAAAAGGAATTTTTGGAGCCTGTTCAACCCAATGTTGGTAGTAGTGGTGCTACAGAGATGCTACAGAGTCCTGATGCAGGTGGTCATACAACTGCTAGAGCACTATTTACTTCTCCATATTCCACACCTAATTTATATAGGATCCATGACATGCACCGCTAGACATCCACACCTCGATCAGAGTCTAGAGATGGTGGCAGAGATGAGGATCATAGTGATGTGGTTGAGATGGTTGCATTTCCTAGAGCTAGACATGTGACAAGCACGGGGGAGCTTTCATGCACATTTTTGGCCCACGATAATGGATTTCCATTAAAACAATCAAGACTCCCAGGTAATTTTAATTCATATTTTAATTGTTTAATGCTGTCCTCATACAAAAATCATCTAGATTATTAATTTTAAATTAATGATCATATCTTTTTGTGTGTAGGAAATGACATTTTTTATAGGCACCTAGCGAGAAATACCTTGTCGATTTTTTGGGCAACCTTACGCATGAGGTGGAATTTCCATAATTCCAACCACAAAAAGGAACTTGTGGATTATCTTGAAGGCCTCTTTGGAGTAGGCACATTCAATAAAAAAGGGGTCAGATATGCAACGGGTGAATATTTAAAATATACGTGGGATGTTTATAGACAAATCTTGACAGGAAATCCTAGGTATGAGCGTCCTCCCTCAATTCCAGAGAGGGAGTGGAAGGTGATCATTGATGATGCAAAAGAGAATATTTTGAAAAAATTAGGAGAACAAATAATTGGTACACCAAGGTAAATTACAATTTTTTGAATTCAATACCAGCTTTATTTTTCTTTATGTCTAAATAAAAGTATGGTTATATATAACATACTTGAAAATTTTGATGATAGGTTTCCTGACACTTCGAAGGAAACCAAAGCAAGGATTGCGAAACATGGCCAACAGAAGCTAGGCCAGGGCGGCTACTCGAGGTTACAGTCACGAATCATAAGTACCGAAACATATTAAGAATATTATTTTATCACCTGACAACTTTAAGGTAATTGCAACCAAAAACATTAAAAAACTATACCCTTATGCAATGCAGGGCGACAACTTTGGAACTGAATGTTGGATTACTGAGAGGGGGGGTGAATAAGTAATAAAGCAATTTAATCATTTTTAACCATATAATTGTAACACCTTGTTTCCCCCAATTTGTAATTAATCATAAAATAGGAATTACCATTCTAAGGCATGAGGACAATGTAAATGTATTATTGACAGAGTTTCCAAATAACTGACTGTGGGGGTGAAACCTTGAAAGTACTGGCAATGATATCACTAAAGGAAGAATGTGAAAACTATAAGAGAGGGTTCGTTAGGACAAATAACCCCAAATTTCCCTTGATGAGGATGACAACCTCCTTTGGATCCCAAGGAGAGAAATCAGTTAATGAAAAAAGGATTGGTGGTTGAATTATCAACCACTCCCATGAATGGAAACATGGGTTGTCATCCTGAAGTATCACAGGGACCTGTAGACCTGAGCTTCCTTCTGAAAAAAGGAACAGGATAGGTTGGCAAACCTTCCAAGGTAAGAGGGATACACATGGGAGAGGAGACACCAGACAAAAAAAGAGAGCGTAAGATCGCAAGAGAGATGTGCAGAGCTCTCCAGAGAGTCATAAACTGAAGGCCATGAGTTTGATGCCGAGGAGAATCTGAGAAGGCCATAATCAAGAGAGAAGGCTTCGAGTTACAAAGAACAGGACCCAAACAGAAGTGGAAACAGAGGAAGAACCCTCGAGAAGTGTGAGAATTCCCTGGTGATATCATGGCTTGGCATGGGGGTGGGAAAAGTGCTAAGAATGAATTCCTCTGTGCCTATGGTTGGGTGGAAGGACAAACACCCACAGTTAGTTGGTGGCTGGAAACCTGTAATCGATAAGTGATTTCCTACCCTGTGTAATTTAGCCGTAACAGTGTATGAATTGGTTAAACTGTGTATGTTTCAGGAATTGTGCATATTTTTTAATGGATATACTGTATCTCCCTATTTCTTCTTGATTGTATAACTAGGCAAGTAAGAAATTATATGGTTAGGATATTATTTTATACTTGTAAATGCTTGTGTCCTGTGGAGGCATAAGCCAGAGTCATGAACTATGTGTTTGTCGACCCCAGGCACAGTTTCATGTACGCATGCCAAACCTCCTAATTGTTTAGATTCCCTAGGAGGAAAAAGTTTGTTAATATTAGGAGAGGTAGTGCAAATTGGAATAGGCTCTCTGTGAGGAAAACTGAACCCAAAACTCTTTAAGTTCTAAACAAGTTCAGGAAGCATCACATCATTGTGTGCAAGAACCCTGCATGGAGTGAAGAGGTCGAGAATCCCTTTGGAGGTTTCAGAGCATATGAAAGCTCAAGAGTGACAAATAAACCATGATTTAAATCAGATCTGAATTGTTGGTTCAATTCAGGGAAATAGAGGTGAGGATTTCCCCAAAGTCCTGAAGGGCGAATCACCAATTCGCAGGGGAAAATATGGACCATTGGAGCCTACGTCTGGACAGCTGGAGAAGGGTGCGCAGGAGAATAGATCTGAACCATCAGATTGAGCATAGGGGACCGATAGCTTTCGGATCCAAAACAGTCACATGAGGTTTAACCTAGTGCATGCAGGCAAGAGAGGACTCGTCAAAGTCCTGAAAGTCTCGAAGTATTCAGAACCATCCATCGGCATAGGACACGTGGTAGTTGGGTAGCATTTCGCTGAATCACAACTTGGAGTGGTCAAAGGGTAAGAGTGCATGAACTCATGATTCATGAAATCATGACGTAATCATGGTCGTTGATCCATGAGTGATCTATACCATTGGTTTAGTGTGAATAACTTTCCACGTTTTGACATCCGGGAAACTAGAGGCCAAGACCCCTCGTCTTCACAAGTTGTGAAATCCTGGTATACGAAACCCCGATGTGCTCTGTGGATGAGCCAGTTTAGTGTGAATAAGTTTTGGTGTTTCGGCATCCAAGAAACCAGAGGGCAAGACCCCTCAACTTTGCAAGTCGTGAAATCTCGGTATACGAAACCCTAACGTGCGATTAAGACTGAGTGTCTATCAACACCCTTAAGCTCAGGAGGGATAGTGACCATCAGATATAGATCAATGAGGGTCGTTGATCTCATACACGAATTACCATATCGAAATTCAAGGATTGGAGTGACAAGAGATTTGGATTCATTGCATCGTGAACTCCCGGTTCATGAAACTCTGAAAAGATATGGACCGTTGGATCCAAATTATTGAGGACCATTGGATGTCATACAAGAGCTCACGTATCAGAGTTTCTGGAATGGAGTGACCAGTGGTTTGGGATGCTGCATTTCAAACTCCCAGTTACCAAAATTCTGATACGACTAGGATCGTTGGATCAGGGGGAGATTTGTAGCCATCGATCTCATCGAAGGTAAGATTTTGGGTTTTTAGGTTTGAAGAGTCGAAAGGATTGACTCTCTTAAATACCTGAGTCATGAAATGAAAAAAGTGCCTCTTGTATTGGCTTGTGGTCATAACCAATGATCACATGGAGGTGGATAAGGGAAGAGCTAGCCCCCCGTAGGAATTCGGGGATTCTATCCCTTGAGAAAGAGCGAAAAAATTATTTTTGTCGTAGTGGGTATGTGACAAATTCGTATCAGAGCATGGTTACAACACTTGGCCTGGTTGGGCTCATGTACGAGTCGCATAAGGAGATATTTTTATCTGCATTTTCTCTTTAAGGAGAAGGACTGCAGAATGAAACTGTAATTTGGGAATTTCTACGGAATTCCAGCAAAGGAATTATATTGTTCCTTTGTCAAAATGATAACTACTCTTATAGGAGTAGGGATGCACTGATCAATATTATTGATAAGACTTGAGTATGAATAAAAGAGGTGGAATAAATTATGCAATGAAGTTGCACTAGCCAGAAAAGGGACATGAACTGAGTTGTTCTGTTATAGTGTGACGATGGCTACCTACTAAAGCAGGTAGAGTCTCTTGCAATTGAGATGGTTGGTTATGTAAGAATTAATATCCTCATAAAGAAATCCTTCATGATTTAAGAAATCTGGTAAGGACTGGTAGGATCCTTAGAAATTTATAATTACTACATTATTAAAAGACTAAACCCTGAGCATATAACTCCTCAGAATTGAGAGGACTGATGAAAATATGTAGGGTCAGATTACCTGACCTATAATGGTTAGAATCGATAACAAGGATAATTTGTTTAAACATGATTAAGAGGAGTCCTTTGGGACTGTTGCTAATTCCCAAGAGTGACCCTTGTTGGTTGTTCCCATAAAGAGAGGGTAACATCCATATGATTTATGACTATGAGATTATTCATGTAACTAACTTAAAATCTCAGAAAAGATAGCGGGGACATTTCGTATGCCAAGTGTGCATATAGATCACAAGGAGTGCATATATAAACAAGCTTGTGTTAAAGTTTGAAAGATTCGGAGGTTGAAAACAGAGGTTGATTCCAGAAGAGTTGATGCCAAGTTCGTGGCTGAAAGTCATTAAAAATATGAACCGACGGTGGAATTCTCAGAGGGAGGAATACTAAAATTTTGTGAACCATTAGATCTAGTAGATCAGCGGATAAGATAAGGATGATAACCTCTCATCACTCACAAACTTAGGAGGAATAGTATCCATTATATTAGAATCAACGAGAGTCATTGATCTAGAGCTTCGAGGTTTCAGCTATTGGGAAAATAGAAGAGAAGACTTTCCAAAAGTCGCGTAAGGTAAATCATCGATTCAATCAGGGCCGTTGGTTAGTGGATGACCTGAACCGTAGATCTGGTGTAATCATATCTTGGGAGTCGGAGGTTTAGAAGTCAACGGGCAGAGTTTTAAGAACTCACATGTCATGAAATCTTGACATCCAACCTGAGTCGTTGGAGTGAGACAGGCGGTGGATCATTGATTTGACGCATACACATTTTGGGGATTCGAAATCGGGAGTTAGGAGGTGAAGACTCGGCCAGAATCCCGAAAGGTGGAAAGCTGGGATTTGATCAGGACCATTGATTGGAAGAGAGATCTGGACCATGGGATCCAGGTTTCCAGACCCTCGTGGATCATAAGTTTGGGAAACAGTGGAGCATTGTTCGTGGATTTTCTGAAACATGGGATACTGACGCATGTTCAGGAGTTGAGCCCAGGTTCCGAGTGAAGGGTCATGTGAATAAAAGATTCGAGAAAACTTTAGCCTTGGTATTTCGGGTTTTTAGATTTCGGGGATCAAGGAACTAGAGTTCCTTGCAACAAGAATCCCAAAATTGTGAAATGCAAAGTGCGTTTTAGTTCAAATCATGGTCACTGCTAGTGGTCACGTGAGGAGAAGGTGTGAACTAGTATGATGAATACTTAGCTATGTTCAATTGTACTTGAGTGCATCAGTTTAATGCATTGTGAAGCTTCATAATAGGAAGCCTGATATTAATACCGGTAAGGTGTGAATGATATTAAATGTACAAGTAATGCACATGTATGATGTAAGAGTATAAGTATACTAGAGGCCCAATATGATTTCCCTGATGAGTGAAACGCGAAGCGAGTATTGCTCTTGTACATATTAAATAAATACTATGGAGGCATAGTTGACTCCATTCTAGAAAGTCATGAAAGTTCTGTTCCAAATAATGGCCTGAGGGGAATGTATTCCATTTCCTTAGGAAGTACCAATATAATTAGATGAAAGGGTAATTGGGAAAAGATTCTCTCTTGTCATAATAAGAGACAAATGATTATGCCTTTGAGCATCACATTAGAAGGATTGTGAATGAATCTGAATTGATTGATCTTAACAGTAAAGATGCATGTGGGCTGTAAAATATACCTATGGAAACTTCACACAGGCTTATGATTATGAGTATAGCTAAGTACATCATGGATGTAAGGTATCAAAAACCTAGAACATGTGATGATGCATAATCTGGAATACATACCAGAAATGTATGTCTATGTCCCTTAAAGAATGCTTATTAACAAGTTGAAGCTAATTCGATCTTGAGGCCATCATAGATAGTGATGGATATACAACAAGGGAGTTGCTTGCTGAAGGAGTTCCCAGTGGAGGAACTGTGTAAGGACTTTGTCAAAAGAATAGAGTCACAACCCTAAAAATTGTTGAAGGCTGGACAATGGACTGGAAGGCCTGTCCATATATAAGAATCCTGGATTACATTTTGAAAGAATCATGCAATTAATAGAAGACTAACAACTGAATATTGACCATTCTGATAATTGAATGGAAGTGTATAGGATGCACATGTTCATGATTCATTATGAGAAAAGAGTTTCTATGAAATCATGCTGCGGTATCCCAAAAAGGGGTTAGGGTGAGGCCTAACCAAGGTGGCTCAAGGAAAAGAGCAGGAAGATCCCGACAGGGAGTAGAATTGAAAAAGTAGAGAAGAGATAGTGAGGTCTTAGAGATAACTCGACTGGGTTGAAAATCCCCAGGCGATGTAGAAAGAATTTGAAGGGGAGAGCCCTCAATTCTTTCCTTGTTGTGCATTATGTTTTCTATGGGATGAGAAAGCTAGTACATTGATGAATGGAAATGTTTTGACACCATAGTGATGATGGTTGTAATACTGTGAAAACGATTGAGAACTATTGTGTTGCACTCATGAAAATATTAAGGATAGTGTGATGAAGTACATATGGATACGTTGGGACATGTCTGAAAATATTTTATTAATTTAAATTCTATGGTACTTTCATTTTAATTTACATGATGACTAATGTGCCTATGGTGTGTGTCATGTGTAGAAAGAAATGAGATTGGAATTGTTGAGAAAGACATTTGTCAATAATGAACAACCTCAAGCAGAGGGTGACCATGGGGAGGCTGCGGTCGAAAGATTGTTGACAGGATTGTGAACATCCCGCTAAAGCACTATTGATGAGGTAGAGATCAGAAAGAGAGTGCTAGCAGCCAAGAACTGGTATAAAGATATTCATGCTTATGTGGCATAAGTTATGAAGGGATTTGGTAAGAACCCCTTCTGAAATATTTTATTGTCTTAGTGTTATGCATGAACTTTGAAAGGTAGTTGTATTCCTTGGATACCCAAGTAAGGTATGATTCAGGAAGGAGAACCTGAATAATGGAGGTATGAACCTCTGGTAGTAAACATTGTTTGTAACCATTGGGAGAATTCATGAACTGATATGTCATGAATGCATTGACCAATCAAGGAGTGCTTAAAAGCATTCATGTGAAACTTTGAGTTTTGGTATACCGATTTGGGGTCGTGATTAGCCTATTGCAAGAAGCATGGTCCTATTGTAAGAATGAAAGAAAATGAATAAACCATATGAGGAAAAGGTTGGTTAAATTCCAACACCCCATGGCCAATAACCTATCATAAAGTGTGACAAACTTGA
>JZKD02S0000562.1:265496-282254 GCA_000966675.3 Picea glauca
AATAATCTATGAGTAAATTTCAATTATATTATATATGATAGTTAAAACATTTTTCACATACCTCAAATATTCTCTATATTTATGGGAACAAGATTTCCTTCCACCAAAAATGTGGTATGTACTATTCCCATTCTAATAACATGAGAATATACAGGAAATGTTGCTTGAGAAATATCAATATTACTCTATGTTGCATCAACCCCCTGACCCTGTTCTGCATGATCTGTAGAGCATTGGGTAGTAGAGGGTGCACCCACATCTTCCCTCTAGGTTTTCCTACTATGTGTTTCCAATTATTCAATTGGAAAAAATGGCACATTTTCATATGCACGTGGGATTATATGTTTGTGATATGAAGACTCATCAGTAGGATCAATAGTAACAATAGGCCCCTCATGACCAAGATTATGTCGACGCAAATACGTCTGTAAAAACAAACCATATTTTAATTCATGACATATATGAGTAGAAAATATAAAACCATAAATGAATTTATCTTCTAATTAAATATCCCATATCTTACATTCAATGACTGAGCTGTCATCGTCAAACGATCAATCTTTTCTCTAATCACCTCTGTTTGCGGCTGAATGAATAACAAATGAAGGATTTCCACATTTATTTTTTTTACGAAATTCTTTAGCATCTAAAATGGGTTAAGAGATGATGTGATGTCATCATCTCACATTATCTCATCCACATCCATTTCTATGGATTTCTCTATTAATGGATATGTAGACTATGACAGAAATATAGAAAACATTAATATCAAAATGAAACGAATAGACTCATCCTAAAAACATAATAATACAACATATTTAATTTGTACAATTACTATGGGTTATACTGGCTAGGCTGAGGATGGTGTCCTCTAATCTATCTGGGACTTTCCTCGATTAGGCATAGCCTACAAAAAAAATATTGAAAACATTAATATCGAAATGAAACCAATAGACTCATCAAAAAAATGTAATAATACACCATATCTAATTTGTACAATTACTATGGGTTATACCGATTGGTATGATGATGGTTTCCTCTAATCTATCATGAATTTCCCTATTCAGGTGGAACCTATAATAAAAATATTGAAAACCTTTATATCGAAATGGAACCAAGAGACTCTAAAAAAGACATAATTAAAAAACACATTGCTTATATTTAATTTGTACAATTTACAATGGGGTATACATGTTGCCCCAACGATGGCATCATCTCATCCATTAAGGACTTGCCCTGATCAAAAACATGCAAAAAAATTATTGAAACCATTAATATCGAAACAAAACCAATAGACTCTTGAAAAAACATAATTAAAAATGAGGTATACCTGTTTCCTAGAGGATGTTGCCATTTAATGAAACATATTCCTTATATTTCTTATATCGAAATGAAACATTAAAAAAAAACATTAATTAACAAAAACATAAGTTATTAGATTAATTAATTATAGGTTTGGTGAAATTTTATATTTACCACTCTCATAGTAACAATGTTTGTATCTATTTGATTCAAATTGTAATTGATCAACAACTTTTCCCCTGCAACTATTGATTTTATGCCACACATGAAAACACAGTTCCTTCACGCCCCTCAAATACGCAATTGGGTTGTTTATTTGTAGACCTAGGTTGTGTACTGTTTATAACCCTTGCAATATTCCCTAATTCTTTTGGCCTTCCATCAACGTACATACTGAATCTTTTATTTTGATTATTGTCTTTTAGCTGTAAATAATTTGCAGACACTCCATATATGCACATACTGTGTGTATATTGGACCATCCACATCCAATCTCTGTAATTGTAGTAGGGTTTGACATACTCCATCAATGAAGTACATCTTCCGTAACCCACTTTTATGCCATCCATGAAAAACAACCCCAAATTGTGTAATGACGATGGTACAATCTGAAATATCCTCTCATTCACACAAAAAACTGTGTTTATATGAGGAAGATCCTTGGGTACCCATTGTTTCACTAGATATTTGTACCTCAAGGGAACCTTGATGTCGCCTATGATCTCATCATCATAATAACATGATCCCCCTTCTACAAGAAAAAATTCCATTCGTTTATGGAATTTTCTTCTAATCTTTTGACATCTAGTTGATCTCCCTCTTTTAGGCCTACTAGATATCTCACTTTCCTCTAGTCTTTCTTAACTTCCCTCACTTGAGGAGAACAGATATGAAAAATACTTGTTTGGTTGTACGTGCACCCCATCAAATGAGAGAAATAGTTAACAAACATTCGTAGAAGGCTACAATAAAAGAACAATAAACATTTTGACATTGTTATATATGTGCTTGAAAAATATAACAATAACTTCCCTTGATATCATTTTAAAATCTTGTTAAAGGACATAAGAGTATGTTTTAGTTTTTGTAGTGGACTACCCTAGCTATCAGGCTATACGAGGATATCCTAAGGTTTGAAGTGGAGTACCTTAGGTATCACCAAATATCCATTTTTTATCTTCTTTAAGAGAATTCCTAGTTGACCCCATATGCCCAATGAAAAGACACTAGTCTCCAATGTTCCCATAATATTTCATACCCTAAAACTTACCATAACCATTTTTCCTGGGTTTACTCTTTCCATCACCCTGAGCTTCATTTCCCTAAATCTAGCAATCTTAACCTACAGAATCCACCCTTACATTGAAGGAGAGATGATCTAAAGTGAAGAACAGGGTTGGTGAAGTGACAATGGCCCCCCTCTTAGTTTCACTCATATGACACTTGATCATGTTGGACTTTATCTACTAAAGTGTGAGTTTGTATGGTAAATATTTGGAAAAATATTGGCTAGAATTTTTTTTTCTATGGAAGATACTTATGTCACCATGAGCACCATCAATTGCTTACCTGGCGTGATCTTAATCGAGATCAAAATTTAAATCGTTCAAACAATTGGTTAGAGTACATCTATAGTACAATCATAAAAGTTTCCTTTTTAAAATGCAAGTCTATGGGTCATGTCCATTTTGGATGGATTGGAGATGGAATAGTTGTAAATAATTCTACCATGTGGAAAAGGACATTTATGACCTTGTATGACACACCTTCAACGTTATCTCATGCATTCTAGAGTATTTCCAAAACATGGTAGAATCAAATCAAGAGGTGAAGACCATAGATGAGATGATTCACAAGAGGTGATCATATGGGTCATGAGGCCTTATTATGAAGGAGCATCGTCAACATCAAGCGAGCTAGTGCAGAAGTGAAGGACAACTGGACAAGGCAACACAAATTTTGAATTTCTCTTGGAATTGTTGTGCGAACATAAATGTGGCAATTTAATGAAGCACACTTGTATAATGTCAATGGAGCTTGAGCGATTCGCTCTCGTGCTTAGTAGATATAAGGCATTTAAAGTAGTTAATGCAGGTAGATAGAATTTAATTCTAGATTAGACAGTTTTAGAGTGCAAGAGGGAAACTGGATATAGACACGCTCATTGTGTATTGTAACATTATGGGAGATGAAGCAACATTGTAGAGAAGAGCATGTAGAGAGCTGTGTAAGAACACCCATGTACAAATATTTGAATTAATAGAAAGAGGTTCATTCAAATTCTTGGTTTCGTGTTTGTTCTCTGTGTATTGATGTTGAATGATATGCTCATGAATGTTTGCTTCCAGTTATACATTTTCTTTATATGCTGTGTATATGATTTCATATTTTGAGTTTGAAATCTAAGAGGAAAGGATAATGGAATGAGTTTCAAATTGTTTCTCTATCTGAGTAAGAATTCCTGCAAGGAGTGTAGTTGAAGTGTCTGCAAGGAGTGCGTCGACAAAAATTCAGGGTTGCGTCTCTGAAGCTCAGATAGTTTTACTTTTGTTCTCATTTCCTCAAGAGTGTAGTTGGGCACAGGAGTCATGCAAGGAGTGCATAGGCCGAGTGAAATCTCAGAGTTGCAAATATGAGTGAAGTATTGAGAGACTGCTACTACAGGTGTGCGCAGGGATGAAGGAAATTCAGCACTGGGAAGTGTCTGAAGGTTGCCGCAAGGAGTGGGCGCAAGAGTCTTTTCTAAGGCTCAAAGTTATAAGAAAGCTCAGGAAGGATAAGGCCTTCGAAATTGTTGAAGGAAAACGCAGGGAATTTGTTACTGGAAGTTTGTAAGAAGTGTCATAAGTTTGCGCCGCAGGTGGACAAGTTTTCACGGAGGAACACTTAGCTATTCACAGAAATCGTCAAGGAGGAACGGACAGTTGGAATTCTCTAAGGAGAATTCATGAATTTCCGTGGGTCGTTAGATCTCACAGAGGAGCAGGGGAGATACGACGAGTATTCCATAAAGGTTCAAAGCTCAGGAGGGGAAGGACCATAGATCTGAGCCACAAGGGTCGTCGTATTTACACGAGGATTCCATATCGAGGTTTCATGGGTGGAAGTCTCGTAAACATAGAAATGAGAATCGTGATATCATGAACCACGATATCCTGATAGCCAGAGGATTTTGTGGGGCCACAAGGGTCAGAGGGTGGACAGGTGGCATGCCATTGACACAGAGTCAAACTCCGTTGACGTCATTTCAGAGTTTCATGGGGTAAAGCTCCGAACACATTGCATCAGGATTTGCGATATTGCGAACCTCGAAATGCCGATGGAGTGAAGGACCGTTGAAAGGTAAACCACACGAGTGTGTTGGGGTTTTGGTAAATTAGGATTTGGGAGTCGGTAAGACAAGTTGGTTGACATCACAAATGTTGAAATCACGATAGGGAAATTCCCGAAAGGAAAAAGGAAAAGGTCAGCATTGACTGTTGTCAGGTTTTGGGGATTCGAGAGACCGACACTCGACCCTTGGGTTTGAGAAGGTGCAAATTTTGATCTCCTATGTGTAAAGAGGGATCCCTCGAGGATTTTTGTGGGTGCATATTTCCTTATAGGGAAATAAAAGAACCGGCTAGAGTTCTTCGGGCCATGTGAAAAATAAAGATCCTGTGAGCACGCGGACCTTTTGACCTGCGGGTTGAGAGGTTGCGTGCGTGTGCATCAATTGTGGTATCAGAGCATAGAAAGGTTCTTTTATTTCTGTAGCAAAGAAGAAAATTCACCATGCCGTCAAGGAGAAGGGACAGGTAGACACCCGATCCACCAGAGGATAGGGAAATGCCAAGAAGAAGAGGAAGGCAGATGACAGATCCAACTACGGAGAGAGAGATGTGTGATCTATGAGCTAGAATCGAAGACATGGAGATAGCGCAAAGATTCACAGTCAGTGCTAGGGATCTGCGATTCTGAAAGTGAGATTGAGGCTGAACATGAGGAAGAAGTTGCAGCTGAAGATGCATCAAATGAATGTTTGATCAGAGCTATTGCAAGGATGGGTGCAAGAGTAAAGATGGACATTCCAGTTTATGAGGGAAACTTGGATGCAGAGGAGCTTCTAGACTGGATTAGAGCTCTAGACACATACTTTGACTATGAAGATGTCGAAGAGGACAAGAATGTCAAGCATGTAGTCACAAGATTGAAAGGACATGCAACATTGTGGTGGGATGAACTACAAGATGACAGATGCTGCAAAGGCAAGCAGAAGATCAAGAGCTGGGATAGAATGATCATGGAGATGAAGGCAAAATTCATCCCCAAGGATTATCAAATTACTTTGTTCAGGAGGATGCATAACTTGAGACAGAAGGTGATGACAATGAAAGAATACACTGAGGAATTCTATAAACTGGACATCAGGGCAGGTCATCGAGATATCGATGATGAAAAAGTTTCCAGATATATGAATGGCTTGATATATGATATCCAGGATGAGATGAGCATGGTAACCATACGAACGGTGGAAGAATCTTATCATATGGATCTGAAAGCAAAAGATAAGTTGAGCCGAAAGTAGAGTCAAAGAGGTCGAGGTAGAATTCATCCCAGAGGAAAATCAGTTGCCTAGGATAAATATCAAAATCCCAAGGAGGACTAGAAGAAACCTCAGACTCGAACTGAGAGAGGTGGAACCTCACAGAAATGACAATATGCTGAACAGAGAGGGAAACATACTGAGCAGAGAGGAGATTATGCTAACAACAACACTTTTCCTTGTACTAGAGGCAGAGGAAGGGGAAGAGGTGGAGTAATAACATGCTTCACATGTGGAAAGAATGGGCACAAGTCTTATGAGTGTCTAGAGAAGAAGAAAGAGATTGGAGAAGCTCACATCGCCAAAGCACAGAGGCAGGATGTTGAGGGAGAAGACGTTGAAGGCGGAAGATCGTTGATGATGCAAAAATTCCTTTTGACACCCGAGAAGGGGGTGGAGAGTTTAGTCCAAAGGACCAGAATTTTCAGGACTACTTGCAAAACCAAGGATAGGGTATGCAAGGTCATTGTAGACAGTGGTAGCATGAATAATCTTGTTTCTATAGAGATGGTAGAAAAGCTGGAGCTAGAGACGACTGATCATCCAAGCCCATACAAAGTTTCATGGCTACAAAAAGGACACTAGGTAACTGTCACTAAACAATGTTTAGTTGAATTCAAGATAGGAGGATACAATGATAAGATATTATGTTATGTTATTCCTATGGATTTTTTTCATATATTTCTAGGTATACCATGGCAATATGATAGAAATGTGATTCATGATGGGAGAATGAACACATACACCCTAGAGAAGAATGGGAGGACACACATGTTGCTTCCAATCAAGGATAAGGAGGTGAAACCGGAAGTAAGAAACACAATACTTCTCATGAGTGGGAAGGAACTCCTTAATTAGGTCAAGAAAAAGGAGAATCCACAATTCATTATGGTCAGGAAACCAAAAATTGTTTTGACCAACACAAGGGTAGATGATCTACCAGAAGAGATTCAGGAACTGCTGGAAGAGTCCGTTGACATAGTAGTAGACGAATTACCTTGTTCGTTGCCACCAATTAGAAGTGTGAGTCATCATATTGATCTCATACTAGGAACCAGTTTTCCAAACAAAGCCGCGTATAGGTTGACATCGGAGGAGAATGAAGAGGTTAAGAGGCAAGTCCAGGATTTATTGGACAAAGGTTTGGTCAGTGAAAGCTTGAGTCCATGTGTTGTTCCAAAAGTACTCAATCCGAAGAAAGATGGAGGCTGGAGGATGTGTATTGATTCGAGGGTGATTAACAAGATAACCATCAGGTACATATTTCCATTGCCGAGGATGGATGATCTGATGGATTGCTTGAGTGGAGCAAAGTATTTTCAAATATTGACTTGAAAAGTGATATCACCAGATCTGCATGAGAGAAGGTGATGAATGGAAGACAACATTCAAAAAAATGAAGGGTTGTATGAATGGCTTGTTATGACGTTTGGCTTAACAAATGTGTTGATTACCTTCATGAGGTTGATGAATGAAGTCCTGAAGGAGTTCATTGGAAAATTTGTCATTGTGTATTTGGATGACATACTGGTTTACAGTAAAATAGTAGCAGAGCATCTGAAGCATTTGGCTACAGTGATGCAGAGGTTACAACAGGAGAATCTGTTGATAAATATGAAGAAGTCCTCATTCATGAAGACTGAGCTCATTTACTTGGGATTTGTTATTTCGGCAAATGAGTTGAGGATGGATCCAGATAAGGTGGAAGTAATCAAGAATTGGCCATCACCGAAGAATATTTTTGAGGTGAGAATTTTTCACGGATTGGCTAGTTTCTACCAAAAGTTCATCAAGAATTTTAGTGGAATTAGTGTAGAGATGATGGACACAGTGAAGAAAAGACACAAATCTTTTCACTGGACAGAAGAGGCTGAAAAGACTTTTAATCTGTTGAAGAGGAAGATCATGGAACAACTAGTTCTAGTGTTATCGGATTTCCAAAAGACATTTCAAGTGAAATGCGATGTAAGTGGATTTGCAATCGGGGCAGTCTTGAGTCAGGAAGATAGGCCGATAGCATACTTCAGTGAGAAGCTGAGTGAAGCGAAGGTGAAATACTCCACTTATGATAAGGAGTTTTATGCTATCATACATACACTGAAGAAATGGAGGCATTACTTAATTATCAAAGATTTTGTCTTATACAGTGACAATCATGCATTGCAATTTGTGACTCAATAGGAGAAGTTGAATCAGAGACATGTCAAATGGGTTGAGTATATGCAAAATTTCACTTTTGTGATTAAACATATTTCTAGTACTACTAACAAAGTGGTTGATTCTTTGAGCAGGAAGTGTTTGTTGTTGCAAAAGTTCAAAGTCAAAACATTTGGTTTTGATGATCTCAGGGACATGTACACTGATGATCCAAATTTTAAAGAGGTGTATGAAGCAACTGAGAATCCAATTCTCAGAGATAGAAGCCAATGGATAGAGTACATGATCCAGGAAGGATTACTATTTAGAGGTAATCAATTGTGTATTCCTAAATGCTCCATGAGGGAGAATTTGTTGAAGGAGAAACACAGTGGAGGATTAGCAGGGCACTTTGGTCATGAAAAGACGTTCGCAAAGCTGAATGAATCATATTTTTGTCTAGGAATGCAAGAAGATGTCAAGAGATTCATAGACAAATGCAGAATTTGCCAGCACTTGAAGATAAGGAAGCAGAATGCAGGATTTTATCAACCATTGCCCATACCAGAGAGGTCGTGGGATGCAGTCAGCATGGATTTTGTATTGGGGTTGCCAAGAACACAAAGAGGTTGTGATTCAATCTTTGTGGTGGTGGATAGATTTTCCAAAATGGCACACTTCATTCCATGTTAGAAAACTAGTGACGCAACTCACATTGCGGATTTGTTTTTCAAAGAA
Organism: Picea glauca; assembly: GCA_000966675.3. NCBI lineage: Eukaryota > Viridiplantae > Streptophyta > Pinopsida > Pinales > Pinaceae > Picea > Picea glauca. Next base: position 274,258 of record JZKD02S0000562.1, read on the forward strand.
GTCATTCGACTTCATGGGTTGCCGAAAAAGTATAGTTTCGGATCGAGATAAAAAATTCATAGGGCATTTTCGGAGGACCTTATGGAAGAAGATGCAGACTAACTTGGTGTTTATATCAGCATATCATCCTCATACGGATGGACAGGCAGAAGTGGTAAACAGAAGTCTGGGAGACTTGCTGAGAAGCTTGGTGATAGAGCACCACAGCCAATGGGACATCATATTACCGCAGGCAAAGTTTGCGTATAATGACTCGGTTAACAAGATCATAGGGCAGATTCCATTTCAGGTTGTCTATGGAATGTAGCCAAGAGGAATTTATGAATTGAGAGATTTAGAACAGACTGCGACTAGGAGCGCTAGTGTAAAATATTTCGCAGAGGCGATGAAGGAACTTCACAACAAGGTGAAGGAGCGACTGCTGAATTCAAGATAGGAATACAAGCGTAGAGCAGATAAACATAGAAGACAACTTCAATTTGAGTTTGGTGACTTGGTTTTGGCACATTTAAGAAAAGAAAGGTTCCCGAGAGGAACATATAATAAGATGAAGATGAAGAGAATTGGGCCATGTAGGGTCTTGAAGAAATTTGGGGCGAATGCTTACAAGATTAAATTACCTGATGGGATCGAAATTTCTCCGATATTAAATGTCTCAGATTTGTATCCATATAAAGTTAGGGAAATAAGGACTGGAGATGAGCAGCTAGTGATCCAGTGGACAAAGAAGATGCCAGTGGCAGATAAGCCGCAGATGGAGCACATACTGAATAAAAGAGTGAGCAAGAGGACCAGCTGAAAGAAATACTTTGAGTATCTGGTCAAGTGGAAGGACCATCCAGTTGAAGACGCTAGCTGGGAGACCGAAGTAGAGATCCAAAGGCATGGAAAAACTGTGCGTGAGCTCATGGACAGGAGCACATGAAAATTTTCAAGTGAGGGAGTATGATGCAAGAGCATCGTCAACATCAAGCGAGCCAGCGCAGAAGCAAAGGACAGCTGGACAAGCCAGCACAAATTTTGAATTTCTCTTGGATTTGTTGCATGAACATAAATGTGGAAATTTAATGAAGCACACTTGTATAATGTCAATGGAGCTTGAGCGATTCACTCTCGTCCTTCGTAGATAAAAGGAATTTAAAGTAGTTAATGTAGGTAGATAGAATTTAATTCTAGATTAGACAGTTTTAGAGCACAAGAGGGAAATGAGATATAGACACCTTCATTGTGTATTGTAAAATTATGGGAAATGAAGTAGAATTGTAGAGAAGAGCATTCAGAGTGCCGTGTAAGAACACCCATGTACATATATTTGAATTAATAGAAAGAGGTTGATTCAAATTCATGGTTTCATGTTTGTTCTCTGTGTATTCATGTTGAATGATATGCTCATGAATGTTTGCTTCTAGTTATACATTTTCTTTATATGTTGTTTATATGATTTCATATTTTGAGTTTGAAATATGAGAGGAAAGGATAATGGATTGAGTTTCAAATTGTTTCTCTATCTGAGTAAGAATTCCTACAAGGAGTGCATTTGAAGTGTCCGCAAGGAGTGCATCAACAAGAATTCAGGGTTGCATCTCTGAAGCTCAGATAGTTTTACTTTTGTTCTCATTTCCTCAAGAGTGTAGTTGGGAACAGGAGCTGTGCAAGGAGTACATAGGCTGAGTGAAATCACAGAGTTGAAAATCTGAGTGAAGTATTGAGAGACTGTTGATGCAGGTGTGCACAGGGACGAAGGAAATTCAGCACTGGGAAGTGTCTGAAGGTTTCTGCAAGGAGTGCGCGCAAGAGTCTTTTCTAAGGCTCAGAGTTATAAGAAATCTCAGGAAGGATAAGGCCTTCAAAATTGTTGAAGGACAACATAGGGAAGATATGACTAGAATTTTGTAAGAATCATCATATGTTTGCGCCACAGGTGGACAAGTTTTCACGGAGGAACACTTAGCTATTCACAGAAATTGTCAAGGAGGAACGGATGGTCGGAATTCTCTGAGGAGAATTCATGAATTTTCATGGGTTGTTAGATATCACAAAGGAGTAGGGGAGATATGACGAGTATTCCCTAAAGGTTCAAAGCGCAGGAGGGGCAGGACCATAGATCTAAGCCACAAGGGTCATCAGATTTACACGAGGATTCCATATCGGGGTTTTGTGGGTGGAAGTCCCATAAACATAGAAACGAGAATCGCGATATCATGAACCACAATATCCTGATAGCCAGAGGATTTTGTGGGGCCACAAGGGTCAAGGGGTGGATAGGTGGTGTGCCATTGACATGGAGTCAAACTCCCTTTACGTCATTTCGGAGTTTCGTGGGGTAAAGCTCCAAACACATTGCATCGGGATTCGTGATATTGCAAACCCCAAAATGCCGATGGAGTGAAGGATCGTTGAAAGGTCAACCACACGAGTGTGTCATGGTTTTGGTAAATCGGGATTCAGGATTCAGTAAGACAAGTTGTTTAACATCACAAATGCCGAAATGATGATAGGGAAATTCCAAAAAGGAAAAAGGAAAAGGTCAACATTGACTGTTGTCAGGTTTCGGGGATTCGAGAGACCGACGCTCAACCCTTGGATTCGCGAAGGTGCAAATTCCGATCTCCTAAGTGTAAAGAGGGGATCCCACGAGGATTGTTGTGGGTGCAGATTTCCCGATAGGGAAATAGAAGAACCGGTTAGAGTTCTTTGGGTCGTGTGAAAAAGAAAGATCATGTGAGCACGTAGACCTTCCGACCTGCGGGTTGAGAGGTTGCGCGAGTGTGCATCACCTTAACCAACATCATGGAATGAAAATAACTTCCTTAGGATCTTATTTAATATTCTCCAACTCAAGAGCCTTAAACAAATCCTCAAACCAACACAAAGGAACTTTCTTGGGAGATTTTGGCTTCCAAGTGGAATACAGACACCATGAATAGGTTTTATGGACTAAAATATGTGTTTATGCACAAACAAGGTCAAGGTGGAAACAACAACCTTAATCCCTAATTGAACCTTCTCGAGCTCAACCACCATGAACAACACCTAGCAATAATGACCAAATCCCAATCTAGGGAGTCTTTGGCATCCAAGTTAAATATGGATAACATTATGGGGTGTTGAGCATAATGGATGGGTCTCAATCCCTTGACTATATTCAGTGGAGGGAAGGAAGAGACTCAATCCCTAAATGGTGCTCTAAGAGTGCTCTAGGTGCTATGACTAGGTTAGTTATGAACCAATAATTGGTCTTGAGTTATACCAAAGGTTAAGGGAGGATGACAGGGGAGTTTTCCCTAAGTGATTCTTCTCAGGATTAATTTCCACAAAAAAACACCTACAATCCACAAAACAATCCCTCTCTTGGGGATATTTTGACTATGAGTGGTTTTCCAAAAAAAATTATTATGTTTTTAGTAAGTGATATAAAATGGATATGAACTCTYGAAYGGTTGTAAGATTGAGTACCAAGAGGAAAATTGAACAATTTATGAATGTTAGAAAAATAATGGAAAAAATGAAAATATAAAAGTGGAATAAGACAAAATGAAAAGAAAAAAAGGATTAATTAAAAATAAAAAAAATGGAATAGGAAAGGAGAAGAGACTAAGGAATGGGAAGTGAAAGGTCTTGCATGTTGTCCATTGCATTACATGAACCCTCCCTATTACCTTATTTTTCTTCATTCTCAATGGGTCTTTTGGAAAAATATATGAGGATGTAAATATCCATAGGCTGCAATGTACCAAATATTACTAAAATAGATCAAGAAAACACTCATAACTATTTTTCCCACTTGGATTTCCACGGTAAACACTTTATCTTGTGGGATGAAAATTTCCCAATGGATACGTTAATGGTTGTTCTTGAGTAATTGGTAATCCATATATGTGAAAATTATATAGTAGGTCAAAAACATGGAAGAATCAAATCAAGAGGTGAAGACCATAGATGAGATGATTCACGAGAGGTGAGCATAAGGGTCACGAGGCATTAACCAACATCATGGAATAAAAACAACTTCCTTAGGATCTTATTTAATATTATATAATTCAAGATCCTTAAACAATTCCTCGAAACAACACAAAGGAACTTTGTAGGGATTTTTGGCTTCCAAGTGGAATACAGACACCATGAGTAGGTTTCATGGACTAAAATATGTGTTCATGCATAAACATGGTCAAGGGGGAAAGAAAAACCTTAATACCTAATTGAACCTTCTCGAGCTCAACCACCATGAAAAACACCTAGAAATAATGACAAAATCCCAATCTATGGAGTCTTTGGAATCCAAGTTAAATATGGATACCATTATGGGGTGTTTAGCATCATGGATGGGTCTCAATCCCTTGACGATATTCAAGGTAGGGAGGGAAGAGACTCAATCCCTAAATGTTGTTTCTACATTCAAAAATTATGGTCAAGTCCTTGAACCACCACATATGACTTCTATTGATTATTAATCACCTGTGAGGTTGCTCTACTTTCTATGACTAGGTTAGTTGTGAACCAATAATGGGTCTTGAGTTCTATCAAAGGTTAAGGGAGGACGACAAGGGAATTTTGTTAAATTTTACAGAATCGACAATCATTCTCCAATGAGAGGCCATGTGGGCCACCCTGAGGCTATCCAGGGAGATATTTAGAATCAACCACTCTTGTGAGTTATTGAAAAAAATGAGGGGGAATGTACAACCACCGCGAGTCAAACCAAAAGTTAGGACGAATGAGATGCTATATGATCTTGTGAGTCAAGCCAAGGAAACGGTAGAAGCCTTGGAATTCTAAGAAAAAATTCAATATGTAAGTCTAATGAAAAAGTTAGGGGGAACATACAACCTCTGTGAGAATAGATAGACTAGTGCAAAAGTCAGGGGGGGATGTACAACCTCTATGAACCTAGTCAAGCCTTGTGAGCCATGATAAAAATTCAAGGTATCTAAAAAAAGTTAGGTTGAACATAAAATTCCTATGAGATAGAAACAAACAATCTCCATGATATTGAAAATGATGTAAATGAATTGATCTAGTGCATTGGCATGTGTAACACCATCCACCATGAAGAAATTCGAATTTCCATGTAAAAAGTCGAATTGCAAATTGCATGTCTAGGTCAAATTCAAAATTGTCAATTTTTTTGCATGTCCCGTGCATGCATGTTTCATGTTGCATGTATGCATGGTTCATTCATGATATTGAGTTCCCTGCATGGATGTTGATTTTCATGCACGACAAGTTGCATGCATAGTCAAGGTTGAGTCATTTGTTGAGTTGGAATAACATGCAGTTCCATGTCAAGGGTGAGTTGTTACTGAAGGGTAATTTCAAGTTCTAAATTCGAACTCAAGTGTAAAGATGAGTTTTGACAAGCATGCATTCAAGTGTCTATTTTGAGCTCTCCCTTATTCCTCCTTAAGTACAGAGGTTGACCCTCTTTACCATTCATCACAGGCCAGCGTATGAGTGAGAGGGAGAAGGTGCATATCATTCAAGAACACATGTGCACATATAACACCTTAAACAAAGGCATATAACTTCATTTAAGGTACTATATCATACCATAAACAACAACATATATCATTCTTGTACCAGGTGCGTATTAGTCCATATCAAAAATGGATATAACAATCCAAGAAAAAAGTTTATATTAGTCTATTAAAGGAATAGAATATCAATCATAAGGAGGCTTCTATAATAGACAATAAAGGAAACCATATCAGTCCAATAACAGGAAGCTAAAATAGTAAAATGAAGGGCCACATATAAGTCCAAGAAAGTAGCGAGGTACACCTTCAAGGTTGTCCCATAACAAAGTTTATAACTGTAGGGGCCTAATTTAATTAAGCCTAATAAAATTCATAAATTTAAACATTAAAATTATTCATCATAAGTAATAAGCAATTTCATTCAGCATATAAGCAACATAAATTTAAATTTATGAACAACAATCTAATAAATTACATAACAACCACATAACCCAGCAAATTCATAAATAAAAATACATCTTCCTGATGCTAAATTCCCGCTCTCTGGTTGTCCTCTCTGCTGCTCTATCCAAACTCTACCTGATGCTCTGACCAAACCTTTCGCAAACCGACTAACCACCCAGCTAGCTAGGAGCAGCCTATCTGGATCCCTAACTCCAAGATTCTGTAAGGATTCCTGGCCCCCAAGCCCAAAAATCCTAACAACACGGTGCCACTATATATTCCATTGTAGGGTGTGGACCCTAGTTATGATTAGGAGGGGTGGAGGCATTTCCCACCATGTATCCCCTGAAACCTGAAGTCATGGGAGGACAGTGTTAGCTCACGCTCCTCTAGACATGTGATGATGACCGTCAGATGCCTGTTGGGGAAGCTTGGTCAAGATAGTGACGCTTCCACTTATGGTTTCTATTTGGAGTTAGGTCAATATACTTGACACTCCAAGATAGTCCAACAGAGGAAGGATAGGAATGAATATGGAAGTAAGTTAGGGAGGAAGGATGAGTAGAAATAGTTGAGAGTGTTTGGAGATTTTCCTTATGGTGGAATTTATTGTTTTTCCTTCTGAAAAGAAAATAGATATATATGAATATTCATAATTACATAACTAAACTACAATTTTCTAAATGACATTGTTAAGATAGATAATTGTAATTAAAGGATTTCGCAAAAAATTGATTGGTTTATTGTCTTCTATAAAATGAATAGTCTTGTTGATTGGGTTGGATGCATACATAAATTACTATAAAGGTGATAGTTATTGATTATTAGTACATAAACGAGACTTCTATGTACTAGCTACAGATGCATTTCTTGTACATGTACACTAGTATGTATGAGTTTTCTTGGCTTACTTACTAATAATGACGATTATTTGTTATGAATGTGTGAACCATGTTTCTTTTCCCTTGTATCATAAAATATTTTAACTTCGAGACGAAGCTTCCTTAAGGGTGGGTGTATGTCACAACCCTAGTTAATAGTTGCTTAAGGTTATCAAGAATAGTTAATTAAATAATTAACTGTCCTAATGTGTATTAGTTAAGTAATGATTAACTATTAATAATATTAATTAGGGACCTAATTTAATTAAGCCTAATAAAATTCATAAATTTAAACATTAATATTATTCATCATAAGCAATAAGCAATTTCATTTAGCATATAATCAACAAAAATTTAAAATTATGAACAAAAATCTAATAAATTAAATAACAACCACATAACCCAACAAATTCATAAATAAAAATACCTCTGCTTGATGCTAAATTCCCACTCTCTGGTTGTCCTCTTTGTTGCTCTGTCCAAACTCTACCTGATGCTCTGACCAAACCCTGCCCAAACCGACTAACCACCCAGCCAACTAGGAGCATCCTATCCGGCTCCCTAGTTCGAGGATTCTGTAAGGATTCTTGGCCCCTGAGCCCAAAACTCCCAGCAACACGATGCCACTGTATATTCCATTGTAGGTTGTGGACCCTAGTTATGATTAGGAGGGGTGGAAGCATTTCCCACGATGTATCCTCTGAAACTTGAAGTCATGGGAGGATGGTGTTAGCTCACGCTCCCCTAGACGTGTGATGATTGGATTGGATGCATACATAAATTACTATAAAGGTGATAGTTATTGATTATTAGTACATGCACGAGACTTGTATGTACTAGCTACACATGCATTTCTTGTACATGTACACTAGTATGTATGAGTTTTCTTGGCTTACTTACTAATAATGACGGTTATTTGTTATGAATGTGTGAACCATGTTTCTTTTCCCTTGTATCATAAAATATTTTAAATTCAGGATGAAGTTTCCTGAAGGGTGGGTGTATGTCACAACCCTATTTAAATAGTTACTTAAGGTTACCAAGAATAGTTAATTAAATAATTAATTGTCCTACTGTGTATTAGTTAAGTAATGATTAACTATCAATAATATTAATTAATTAATTATTTATTTACTTATTGTTTAATATATGTTGATTAATTAATTAATTAATTACTTAACACATTTATTGGTTTGGG
>JZKD02S0000562.1:312120-322249 GCA_000966675.3 Picea glauca
AATCTATTTTATTGGACCTTTTGTACTAGAAAAGAAGAAGACACTTTCAATATGTAATTATGGGCATAGATCTATTCACGAAGTGAGTAGGAGTTCAGGTTGTTGGATTGATAATTGTGTAAGAAGCTACAAGTTCTCGTTTGAAAAGATATTATGTCACTATGGATGTCTGGTACATACATCTTTTGATCCAGGGGCCCACTTCTTTGCAAACACTTATAAATGGTTGATCGGATATTTAAGTTTGTTTATTAGAAGGGTATTCCATACTACCCTAGAGAAAATGTCCTAAAAAAGAGTATGAACAAGGTATTTGCATCCATACTCACAAAATATGTGACTTGAAGAGATTAGACTACAATAATTGACTTATAGGACAACATGGAAGAAATGATAAATGAACAAGGTATTTGCATCTCGGAATATAGGACAACATGGAAGAAATGATAAATGTAAAAACCGTTGACAAATAAGTAATATTGTCGATAGAAAACTAGGTGTTATCCTTGTAAATAGAAGTAACATAGAGGATATAGACAAAAAAATACTTTTAAAAATGATTGGAAGAATTGGAGAGACTAGAGAAGAGCATGCTTTGTGAAATATTTAAATGAGAAATGATCAATATTATGGTGAAAAGTTATGATGCAAACAAGATCAAGAAGTAATATTTTGAAGATGGCATGCTGAATGACACTGAACCCATTCAACTCTAATGTTTTCTGACATTCTTCCCCATAGACTTATATTGAAACAAATATCTATTTTTGTTCGCCGAGAAGACCCGCAAACCCCTTTTGAAGCTTCGTTATTATAGCAAACTTGTCGCAACATCCGTCAAATGCAACATAGTTATAGATTTTGTAACGTCGCAATTCCAACATAAAAAATTCCTAAGTGACCATTGGTATTTTGACTTGGTGAACATACTAAGGTGACTGTTGGAGGGGAAAACCTAGTTTCCAAAACATCGCAATTGCAACATACATATTTACAAATGTGGCAAGAGAGACGTTCCAGTGGAAAACATGGCAAGAGTGATGTTAACGTGGCAAGACCGACGTTAACGTGGAAAGACCGACGTTAACGTGGCAATTGCAACATACATCTTCACAAACGTGGCAAGAGAGACGTTCCAGTGGAAAACGTGGCAAGAGCGATGTTAACGTGGCAAGAGAGAAGTTAATGTGGCAAGAGAGACGTCAACGTGGAAAGACCGACGTTATCGGGCAACATGATTTTTTTTATTTATAAATTTCCTCTATTTTGCGACAATATGAACAATTTTGTCCATAATGCCACAAATAAAACGTCGGAATTTTTACAATATGTAGTAGTGATAGTGTTTGTAGTCAAAATGCATTAAGGGAAGATAACTATGACGATGACGATGATGATGATGATGATGGTAATGTTGATGACGATGATGATGACGATGATGATGATGATTATGATTATGAGGAAAGTATTGTTTCTATGTGTTCTGCATTCTATCAATCAATGCATTTTTTTATTTTTTTGAGATTTCATTGACACCCTTATAGAGGATGAGATAGAAATCTAAAAAAAAAAATGGAGTTAGGATTATGATTCATGTGACTTAAGAGTTTAGTTTATATGTTAGAGGGATTATGGGATAAAAGGTTACACGGTAGGGGAAATAGTGTTTAGATTTTAAAATATGACAAGTTAGAAGGCTGATGTGGTTTAGGGGTTATTTGTTAGAGTAGTTAGGTTTTAAGGGTGATATGATTTAGATATTATGGGTTATAATGGGTGATCATGATGCTTGGAAGTTATGTGTTTTTTCTTTTTTCACCTTGGTGTACATTATATGTGTCTTAGTCTAGCTTTGTCACTCTTGGGGAAAAGGGGTACTACTGATAGGCATCGATATGGTTAGCATACCATTCCTTTTCATACTTTTTTTTTTTTCATATTGTTTCCTTCCATTTTCCTATCTTCTAGAAGTGGCTATTGCATGTATCCAAAAATGGTTTGTTCCTTCATCGTCCTATGAGATCAAGGGGCAAGAATGCATCCTTTTCTGAATTACTTGTGTGGATCTTGTATCAGATTGTGGCTTACTTTATATGATTCTAATTATTCTTGTATTTCGTAATTGTTTGTATTACCTGATTCTACGAGTCACGCTTATTGATGATGTGACGTTGGTGTGTTATTTTGGAGGAGCTTTCATGATGATGTCAAGTGACACAGACCCCCTACCCTCGAGCTGAGATTAGCACAGGATCTTTTCCAAACCACGCAAAGAGTTAATTAAACCCTTTGTTTAAGCCACAAAATATTTCGGGCTTCACGAGTTGGAGGTTCTCGACGCAATGTACAAACTCTTACAATTGCCGAAACGCGAAATGACAACGAAGGTTGACTCCTCCAATGCAACGAGCACATGCCACCTGTTACCCACTAGTTTTGGCTTTCATGACTTTGAGCGAACAGCCAATAGTCGTTCCTCTTCCCTTATGATTCTTCGAATTCTAAAATTTCTCCTTTAGTGAGATCGATGGCCTTTTGGGATTTTCACCGAACATTGACCACTCCTTTGACTTTGGCCGCACGTATCCTCTGACTAATACTTGGGACCCACCTTTTGACGTTTCTCTCTTCATGATTTCGGGAGTTGTGTTGACCATGCAACTCTACCTCTTGAGTCCCAAAACCCCGAAACCTGATTGGGGACCAACGACTATTGTCCCTTAACCTTTTAGGAATTTTTCCTTTCTCTCTTTCAGATTTCATGAACCGGGAGTTTGAGACTCTCAATTCCAAAATCACAGCCTCCTCTACTTCTCGAACCCCAAAATGTTGAAATTCCAAAATGGGCTCAACAAGGATTAGCCCATGACCAAATCTCATTCCATGTGACTGCTTCCTCCATGAACACATCCCTACTCCAAAGACACCTCATGTTTCATAACTTTAGGGTTTTCAACGCAAAGTGCCCCAGCTCCTTGTCATCGAAATTTCCAAAATGTCGAACCCCAAAATGTTGAAATGTTGAAATTCCACTTCAAAGGGGAATCAATGGCTCTTGTTGCTTCTCATCCAAAGGTCACTACTCCTCTTGAGCTCCTGAATGCTAAAATACACTCATCCTTAACCTTCTCATAGATCTACGAGATCCAACGGTCCATGACATTTCGACACTTCTTCCACGAATAAATTTCTCCGTTCGTTCACTCTTCTTCAAGGATCTCTTGGCCAAAATGACTTGGCGTCCTTCCACCTGAACTTGACTTCTGCGAGATGATTTTGATATCTTCCTCCATTTGAAAACTTCAAAGGTGCTATCCCTCCCGAGATCTCACTTGCAAACTCAATCCCCCAAAATAAATTATGCTCGCACTCCTTGCAGCAACTTTCAAATAACCTCTGGTTATTTGAGTCTTCAACACTGTGCACTCTTTGCAACAGTAGTCCTTCAACATTCACCTTAGTTGATAATTTATAAGGCTTCAACCAGCCTGCACACACCTTGCATGACTCTGTGCCTCACCTACACTTCTGTTGGTTATGAGAACAATGATATCTCTCCTGAGATTTCTGAGATAAAACTTAGATCCTCGTCAACGCACACCTTGCAGACGTTCACTGTACTCTTTGCAGGAATTCTCAGGAAGAGAAACAATTGAAACTCATTCTTCTTCTCTTGCTGACTTCATACATTCAACATGAAATCATACACACAACACAACATTGAAGTAAATGTGCAATAGAGAAACAAATCAACTGTAAACATATCATTCAACAAATGTAAAAAATAAGCATCATAACACCATGAAAGTTGAGTCAAAGATTCATATATTAACTCAAGTGCTCTTGTACATGGGTTATTCTCTACAAATCTATGCTACAACTCTATATTTTATGAATTCTGAATGATCATAATATTACAATGATACAAGGGTGAGGGTGTCTATATTTGTTTTCCCTCTTACGCTTCTAAACTATCTAATCTATTAAATTAAATCTACCTACTTGCATTCATTATGCATTAATGCCTCTACATTCGACAGATGAGAGAAACTCTCAAGATCTGTTTACAACATCTAGATATAAATGTAAGAACGCTTCCCCTAACTATTACATTAATATCCACTCATTAATTTTTCAAAACATTTCAAAATCTGCACTGGTTCTTTTCCATCTGTCTTCCTCCTTTGTGCTAGCTTGGCTGGCTGCGTACGATGCTCCTGCATCATACTCTCTTGCTTGAAATTTTTCATGAACTCCTGTTCATGAGCTCTTACATGGTCTGTCCATGATTATGAATTGTTGCTTCATCTTCCCAAATGGCACATTCAACTGGATGTCCTTTCCACTTCACCAAGTATTCAAAATACTCTTTCCTCCTGGTCTTTTTGCTAATCCTTTTGTCAATTATGCCTTCCATATGTGGCTTTTCAGCTACATGAATTTGTTTTTTCCATTGAACCTCTTTCTATTCCTCCTCTGCTCCTACTTCTTCAGCTCTGTAAGGGTACAAATCTACAACATTGAATATCAGTGAGATTTCGACCCCATCGCGTAATTCAATCTCATATGTGTTTTCCCCAAATTTCCTTATGACCTTGCATGGTCCAATATTTTTCATCTTTAGCTTATTATATGCTCCCCTTGGGAACCTCTCCTTCCTCAGATGCACAAGAATCAGATCACCAACATCAAATTGAAGTTCTCTCCTGTGTTGATCTTCTCTCCACTTGTATTCTTGACTTGAACTCTACAATCACTCCTTAACTTGGTTGTGGAGCTCCTTCATTCCTTTTGCAAAGTCCTCTGCACTAGCACTCCCGAATTCATTTTGTTCCGAATCTTTCAATTCAAAAAATCCCCTTGGCTACATTCCATATACAATCTGGAATGGACTCTTCCCTATGCTTCTATTGAGTGAATCATTGTAAGAAAATTCCGCCTATGGCAGAATGTGATCCCATTGACCGTGGTGTTCAATTACTAAGCTTCTTAACAAATTTCCCAAGCTCTGGTTCACAACTTCTATCTATCCATCCGTTTGACGATGATATGCTGAGCTAAAAGATGAAATTGTCCCCAACTTCTTCCATAAGGTCCTCCATAAATTCCCTACGAAATTGGTATCTTGATCAAACACGATACTCTTTGGCAAACCGTGAAGTCTGACGACTTCCTTGAAAAACAGGTTCGCAATATGAGTTGAGTCACTGGTTTTCTGGCATGGTATGAAATGTGCCATTTTTGAAAATCTGTCGACTACCACAAAGATTGAATCATATCCTCTTTGTGTCCTTGGTAGTCCCAATACAAAATGCATTCTCACTATGTCCCACATCCTTTCAGGTATGGGTAATGGTTTGTATAACCCTGCGTTCTGCCTTTTTCCTTTCATGTGCTGACAAATTCTACACCTGTCCACAAATTTCTTGACATCTATCCTCATCCCTAGCCAAAAATATGATCCATTCAACTTTGAGAACATCTTTCCATGACCGAAATGTTCGGCCAATCCTCCACTGTGTTTTTCCTTCAACAAATTCTCCCTCATGGAGCATTTTGGAATAAATAGTTGATTTCCCCTGAACAATAATCCATCCCGGATCATGTATTCAATCCATTGGATTCTATCCCTGAGAGATGGATTCACAGATGACTCATATGCCTCCTTGAAGTCTGGATCATCCCTATACATTTCTTTAAGGTTATCAAAACCCAAAGTCTTGACTCTAAATTCTTGCATAAGTAAACATTTCTTGCTCAAATCATCAACAACTTTGTTAGCAGTTCTAGAAATATTCTTAATCACAAAAGTAAAATTCTGCATGAATTCAACCCATTTAGTATGTTTTTAGTTCAACTTCTCCTGTCGAGTGACAAATTGTAAAGCGTGATTATCGTTGTACAAAACAAGCTCCTTGGGAACCAAATAGTGTCTCCATTTCTTCAGTGCTTGTATGACTGCATAGAATTCTTTGTCATATTTGGAGTACTTAATCTTCACTTCATTCAGTTTTTCACTGAAATATGCGATTGGCCTGTCATCTTGGCTCAAGACTGCTCCAATTGCAAATCCACTCACGTCACACCTGACCTGGAATGTCTTGCTAAAATCCAGCAAAACCAGAATTGGTTGCTCAGTGATCTTCTTCTTCAGCAGATTGAAACTCTTATCTTCTTCCTCTATCAAGTGAAAATATTTGTGTCGTTTCTTCACCGTATCCATCATCGGTGCACTAATTCCATTGAATTTTTAGATGAATTTTCTATAGAAGCTAGACAAACCATGGAAGCTTCGTACTTCAAACATGCTCTTTGGCGATAGCCAATCCTTAATCACCTTTATCTTTTTTGGATCCATTTCTAGTTAATTTGTAGAGATAACAAAACCCAAATAAATGAGTTTTGTCCTCATAAATGATGATTTCTTCATATTAATCATCAATTTCTCCTGCTGTAATCTCCTCATTACTGCAACTAGATGCTTTAAGTGTTCTTCTTCTGTCTTGCTGAAAATTAATATATCATCAACATATACAATGACTAATTTCACTATGAAATCCTTCAGGACTCCATTCATCAACCTCATGAAAGTATTGGGAACATTCATTAATCCAAATGGCATGAAAATCCATTCATACAACCCCTCATTCATCTTGAATGTTGTCTTCGATTCATCTCCTTCTCTCATTTGAATTTGATGATACCTGCTTTTCAAATCAATCTTTGAAAAAAACTTTTCTCCACTCAAGCAATCCATCAAGTCATCCATCCTTGGCAATGGAAATCTATATCTGATGGTAATCTTATTGATTTTCTTTGAGTCTATACACATTCTCCAGCCTCCATATTTCTTTGGGCTGAGCACTGTTGGAACAGCGCATGGACTCAAGATCTCCTGAATCAATCCATTGTCCATTAAGTCCTAGACCTGTCTCTTAACTTCTTCATTTTCCTGCAGCATCAACCTATACACAACTTTGTTCAACAAACTGACTCCAAGTATAATATCGATATGATGGCTTATACTCCTGATAGGTGGAAATGAACAAGGTAGTTCATCCACCACTATATCAACAAATTGTCCTAACAACTCCTGGATTTCTTCTAGTAAATCATCTATTCTCATACTGGTCAAAACAATTTTGGGCTTCCTGACCACAATAAATTGTGTGTCTTCCTTCTTATTAACCTCATTAAGAATTTCATTCCCACTCATGAGAAGTACAATGTTTCTCATCTCTGTTTTCACTTCTTTATCCTTAATTGACAACAACATGTGCATCCTACCATTTTTCTCCAGGGTGTACATGTTCTTTCTCCCATCATGAACTATGTTTCTCTCATATTGCCATGGTCTACCCAACAATAGATGAAAAAAATCCATGGGAATGACATCACATAATATTTCATCTTTATATCCTCCTATTTTAAATTCACCTAAACATTGTTTAGTGACATTTACCTGATCTCCTTTTTGTATCCACAAAACTCTGTATGGGCTTGGATGTAAAAAAGTCTCCAACTCCAGCTTTTCTACCATCTCTGTAGATATGATATTCTCTGTGCTACCACCGCCCACTATGACCTTGCATACCTTATCCTTAGTTTTGCAATCAGTTCAAAACAAACTGTTTCTTTGGGTTGGGTTCTTTGCCTCCTTCTCCGACTTCAAGAGAACTTTTATCATCATCAAAGATCTTCTTCCCTCAGTGTCTTCTACCTCAACATTATGTCCTTGAGCTTTGGAAATGTGAGTTTCACCACCATCTTTCTTCTTATCTCGACACTCATAGGATTTATGTTCTATTTTTCCATAGACGAAGCATTTCACTTCACCTCCTCTACCTCTTTCTGTTCCTCTGGCTCAAGGAAAAGTATTTCTATTAGCATACATCCTTCCTTGTGAGCTTCCTCATCTCTCAGGTTGAGGTTTCTTCCCCTCTTATTTAGGTTTCTAAGTTTTGTATTGGGAAACTGTTTTGCCTCTGGCTTAACTTATACCTTAGCCTCTTTGACCTTGCTTCTAGATCAACTTCTCTTCAGCTTTTAGAGCTATCTAATAAGCATCTTCCACATTTCGAATGGTCATCATGCCCATCTCATATTGAATGTCATATCGCAGACCATTCATGTACCTAACAACTTTTTCATCATCGCTTTCTCGATGACTTGCTCTGATGTTTATCCTATGGAATTCTTCAGTGTATTCCTTCACTGACATCAACTTCTATCTCGAATTATGCATCCTCTAAAACAGAGTGATTTGATAATCTGTGGGTATAAATTTGGATTTCATTTTTGCAACCATTCTATCCTAGCTTTTGATTTTCCGCTTTCCCTTGCTACGTCTGTCAGCCTATAGTTCATCCCACCACAATGCTACATGACATTTAAGTCTAGTAATGACATGTTTGACTTTCTTATCTTCCTCGACACCCTCATAGTCGAAGTATTTGTCTAGAGCTCTAATCCAGTCTAGAAGTTCTTCAACATCTAATTTTCCCTCATACATGGGAATGTCCATTTTTTCTCTGGCACCTATCCTTGCAACAACCCTAAATAAGCGTTCTTCTGCAGCATCTTCGACTGCAACTTCTTCTCCTTTGTTTCCAGCTTCATTTTCACTTTCATCCTCGTTGATATCCCCAGCGTCGACTATTCACCTCTGTGTTTTCTCCATAACATAAAGTTTGGCACGTAACTCACACATTTCTCTTTCCACTGCTAGATTAGGCATTTTCCTATGTCTTCTTCTCAACGACATGGATGAAAAATTTTCCTCTTTTCTCTCTGCTACAGAAAGCAAAGAATTTTTTTGGTGCTCTAATACCACAACTGATGTAGACCCCCTGCCCTCGGGTCGAGATCAATGCAGGATCTTTACCAAACCGCGCAAAGAGTTAATTGAACCCTTTGTTTAAGCCATGAAAGATTTTGGGCTTCATGAGTTGGAGGTTCTCGATGCAATGTCACAACTCTTGCAATCATTGAAACACTAAATGTCAATGAAGGTCGACTCCTCCAACACGATGAGCACATGCCACCTGTTCCCCACTAGTTTCATCTTTGGGGACTTTGAGAGAATAGACAACAGTCGTTCCTCTTCCCTTATGATTCCGCAAATTCTAAAATTTTTCCTTTGGCGAGATCGATGGCCTTTCGAGATTTTTTCCAAACCTTGACCACTCCTTTGACTTACGCTGCATGTATCCTTTGACTGATACTTGGGACCCACCATTCGACATTTCTCTCTTTCTGATTTCGTGAGTTGTGTTGACCATGCAACTCAACCTCTTTAGTCCCGAACCCTGATTGGGGCCCAACGACTATTGTCCCTCAACCTTTCAAGAATTTTTCCTTTTGCTCTTCGGGATTTTGCGAACCAGGAGTTTGAGACTCTCGACTCCAAAATCACAGCCTCCTCTACTTTCCGAACCCCGAAATGAGCTCAACGATGATTATCCCCTGACCAAATATTGTTCCATGTGACTACTTCCTCCATTACCACAACCCTACTCCAAGTAAACATCACATTTCATGACTTAAGGGTTTTCAACGCAAAGTGCCCCGGCTCCTTGTCATCGGAGTTACTGAAATGATGAACCCTGAAATGCCGAAATACCAAAATTCCACTTCAAAGGGGAATCAATGGATCCTTTTTCTTCTCATACAACAGTTGCTACTCCTCCTGAGCTCCTAAATGCTAAGAGACACTCAGCCTTAACCTTCTCACAAATATGCGAGATCCAAACTTCCCCGAGATTTCGGCACTTCTTCCATGAAGAAATTTCACCGTTCATTCACTCTTCTTTAAGGATCTCTTGGCCAAAATGACTTGGCATCCTTCCACCTGAACTTGAATTCTACGATATGATTTCGATATCTGCCTCCCTTTGAACACTTAAAAGGTGTTATCCCTCCTGAGCTCTCACTTGCAAACTCAAGCCCCCAAAAGGCATCTTGCTCACACTCCTTGTGGAACTTTCAAATAACCTCTAGTTATTTGAGTCTTCGACCCTGTGCACTCTTTGCAATAGTAGTCCTTCAATATTCACCTTAGTTGATAAGTTCTAAGCCTTCAACCAACCTGCGCACACCTTGCACGAATTTGTGCCTCACCTGCACTTCT
>JZKD02S0000562.1:345947-371343 GCA_000966675.3 Picea glauca
CAAATTTATTATAATATATCTACACCATCTAATAATTACCTTTCACCTTCCTCGATCTACCTTTCCCCATCAGGTACTCCCCTTTGAATTTGTTAATGAAGTTTTGATCAAAAAAGTCGTGCCGATCTAAATCAATCTTAATAAATGCTAATCCTGGAAGATATTCAGTAATATACACCATGGTCTGGTATACCATATATCCATCCACCATAGAACCCTCAAGATGTTCTTTTTGTATAACCAAAGCCTTTAAAAACTTCAAGTTCCTTTCAACCATCCACATTGACCTTGTGTGTATAGGTCCACACAATTCAATATCCTCTACTTGGTGTATGAGGTAGTGTTCTTGTGCATTGAAAAATGACGAAGGTAGAAACTTTTGCATTTCACACATTAGACGAGGAATTTCTCTCTTCCAATACTTTATATATTCTTTATGGATTTCTTTATATGAAATCCATCCATAATTGATGCAAGAAAATCATGAGATTTAACAAAAATAAACAATATAGTACACACATACAATTACTAAAACAAATGTCAAATATAAGTTCTAAAATGAATTAAATGAACACTTTATGCATGCAAAATATCGCTACATGCCTAATGTATTTTCCAAGATCATATATAACTTGTTTGAGATTGTTGTTGAAGTTGTCTGGGAGAGATAGAGGTAGAACATATTGTAACAATAAAATAGATTCATTATTTTTTCCAAAAGCACACAAAAAACTACAACAACAGCATTCAGTATACAAATATACAAATATATAAACTAGAATAATTACCTTAATGAAGATATGCCAATCATGTATTTTTACCCCCCCAAAATCACCTTTCTTTGTTAAGATATTCTTTATGTTCGAACAAAATCCAGTGGGAAATTTAATTTTTTGTATGAATTATTTTACATCATTTCTTTGTTTCTCCATCAATAACCATGGAAGAGAGATTATATTAATTTGGTATCCATCATTATTTAATTCAATGACATCTTTCAATACATGATTCGATTCCTGAATGTCACTGCAGATTTTGACAATTTTTTCTTTGTCACTCCTTCCATCCAATATTCAACATAATGTTTCAGCTACATTCTTTCCAATATGCATTGTATCAAATAGAGAAACAATTTGTAGGTGCTCATAGTAGGACAACCTATAGAATTGTTTGGGAAAACTTTTCATTCCTCGTGGAAGCCCATTAACACCTTCATGATCACAACCATAATGAATCATAGTTAAAGAAATTACAAAAATCATTGTCAATTACTGTAAATTATCACAACATATTATAAAAAAGATAAATTAAAAAACATTTCATATATGATAATCATAGATAGAAAAATTGATCTGTACCTTGACAATTTCTATTAAATTGCAACTTCCATAGGTGAGGTGCCATTCTCTGTGGTTTTAATGCAGTCTCTTCTTTCCCTTTGAAAAGATGTTTTTTGGTAGTTCGATACCTATGATTCTTAGAGATGAAGTGCCTACACTCATCAAACACCTCCTTTCCTAAACTTTTTGATCGACGATATTTCATCTTAGGACCACAAAGTTCACATGCAAATTTTCCCTTTGTTTAAAGACTTGCAAGAGATGGATTAAGTACTATGAAAATTATAATATATTATATATAATGAATTATTTAAAAAACATGCATGATTAATATATCAACTTCATAAAATTAAATACTATTAAAGTGCACGTTATAATTACATACCAAAAAAATGTGTTAGCCCTAGAGCATCATGAATTTTCCATGCAAGCATTGCATGGAATTCAAATTGCATTTTCCTTATTGGTCTAGAGAGACATCATACATGGTGATTCCATTCCATAGATTTAATATCTCATCAATAAGAGGCTCTATATACATTCATATCTTTAACTTGGTACTTATCTAATTTATTTGAACATATACCGTACATAATTATTACAACTATTTTACATACATAAATAATATATATATGAGTAAATGAAAATAAATATATGACATTATGCAACAAATATGACAAATGAGATGCTATTGCATTAAAAAAGAATTGATGAAAACAAATACCTAGAAAAATCATTGCCAACATTATATGCTTCCTCTTTATTGACATCCATGGAGGAATGTTATTGTTGATAACAAAAATAGGCCACACCAAGTAAATAGATCTCATCTCTGCAAATGGATTGACACCATCCACTGCCAAAGAAAGCCTAACATTATGAGGTTCTTCCTTAAAGTGTGGCCATTTTTTCTCCATGTCTCTAAATGCAGAACCATTTTCTAGCATTCAAAGAATGTCATCTTCACTTCTATTTCATGCATGGTAATTCATCAATTCTACTGTTTTTTTTCACCTAAACAGTTGTTGCAAGCATGGAATAATGGGAATATAACAAAGAACCTTGTGAGGCACCTTTTTTTTTACTTGATTTGTTTGATATCTACTGCTATGACATTCATGGCATTCTGTTTCAAATTCATAATGTTTATAATATACAATATGATCATTGGGACATGCATCAATTGATTGATACTCCATTCCAATATCTTTCATGATGGTAGATAAATATTGGTATGTGCAAGGTAAAATATTTGATGGTGGTAAAATATATAGCTATCAAGATGGTACAACAAATTAAAAAAAAATGGTTAATATAATATCGAAAATATTAACAACAAGTATTTCATCCATATTAATTTTACTGATTAAACAACAATAACACTTTTAGATGAACAAAGATAACCTTTATCATGATCATATCTATACGTGATTGATGAAATATATTACATACCTTAACATCTGTGTGATTGATGTGTTTGTAAAACCATTCATAACCTTCAAGTGCATTATCAACAATACAACAGAGAGAAGAGTTATGTTGGAGCCTTCATAAAGGGGTTCGTATGCCTTCTCAAGTAGAGGTAAATCATGAACATCAACAAAGTTGTCATTTTCGTGATCATCATCATCCATTATAACATTAAATTTATCATGGATCAATGTATTTGTACCATCATCCTCAAATATGTTATCAACATGATCATCGTCTTCCATATGATCATTAACTTGATCTTTAGTATTCACAACTCCATGTTCCTCCAACGCTTGTTCTGCAACCACATTCTCCATGTGCAGATATTCCCTATGAGGCCTTTCCTTTATAATTACAAACCATCAAAATATATTAGTGTATATATAACAAATATAAAAATGATACATACATTTACAAAAAAGATGAATATAAGGACATATGATGCAAAGAGGTCCAACCTATCACCCCGCAGGGTCTCTTTCCCTAACCTCCTGCTCACAGGATCGATTAAAATTCCCCTTCTGTTGAGCCGAAGCGGCTCTTTAGATTCCTAAGTGGAATCATGGTGCAATACCCGTTCCACAGGTCCTTATTTCCACCCCTAGGAATTCTACACTTTACTGAGGTTATCCTCGACTCTCTATCGGGGCTTTAGGGTTAGTGCTGTCGAGAGTTGCAGTCCTCTTGATTTCCCTGATCACCGATGAGCTATTCGGCTCCTATGCGCTAGCCTTCTGCTAAGCTTCCACCATATGACCAGATTCCCGTGATCATGGTCTTTCCTCCCATCGCGACTTCTCCTATCGCGACTTCACGACTTGCTATACCAAGTCTTCAGGCTTTCAATTCCCGATAGTCGATGTGTCGAGCGTCGATATTATCCTCGCGCTTCCGCGACTCGTCACCTCGCGCTCTCGCTGCTCGCGACCTCAAACACTGATTCCTTCGACTTCCAAGTCCCGATGCACCGAGTCGCCGAGACTCGTGATCTCGCTCCCTCGCAACTTCGCTGCTCACGAGGTCCAATGACTCCAATGTCAGCTTCTGAGGCCCAAGATGTCGAATCTCTGATGTCACTCCCTCGCGACCTCGTGACTTCTAACGCCCAATTCTCAACTCTTCCACCTGTGAGGTTCCGATATGCGACGGTCACTTCACCGCCTTTGCTAGGGCCCACCTTGCTGATGTAGTCTTCAGGATATCGCCTCTCGTGACCTCATGGCTCCCATAGAAATATTTTGGAGTCTCGACTCACGAGCTCCCGATATCCGATGTCATTTGCCACATTACCAACTCCTGTGGTCCCCACTATTTACGAAATCCCTTGAAACTTTGCATCTCATGTTCTCACGATTTTCGTCGACAATACTTCAACGTTTCATTCACGAAGTCCCGATGGACCGATCCACGAATAGAACCAATGGTTCTCGTGTCGGGAATTATCCCTTCTTATTCATGGATTTAACTTCCTTGCATCTCCCGCAGACCTAATGGCTGACGGGATTCCTGTACGAGATCCGACGAACGTTGGCCTCCTTCTCTTGTAGGCTCCTCCTGAGCTCTTCCTGGACGTAACTCCTCAACGGTCCAGATCTCTTTATCTATCGATCTGATGGCTGGTGTTGCTCCGCCTGAGCATGCACGTGCTTTCTTCCTACACTTGGAAGAATCCTCGAGTTCTCTCAAAGGTCCTAGCCTTCGTCTGCCTTATTCTCTGCGAACTCCCAAACCTTGAGTTCTGTCGTGCATATGATAATGTTGCCCCTCCTGAGCTTCTCTTCCTTTGACTCCTCAAAGGATTCCTTTTGAATCCTGTGCCTCTGTAGAGTCTTTATGCACCAAAGTTCTATCACTTCCGAGCTTTCACTAACACTCAGACTCCTAAGGGAGTTCGTTCTTCCTTCTCCCATAGATGGAGAAATTGACGCCTCCTGTCTGTCCTGTTGCTCAACAACTAAATCGTCGAGTCTTTCTGGGTATTTAGCAACCCAGTGAAAGCTCCCTCAATGGACCTTTCCTCAAATTCCTGAACTCAAAGAGTTCTTCTCTCCTTCCATGCTTGCCTGTGCACTTCCTCGACGCCCTCCTGGCGGAGTATCTTCTCTTCCACAGAACACTCCAACATTTCTGTCTCCTTAAGTACACTTATGCACTTCGCTCAATGCCCACTTGGAAAAGCTCTCATAGAATCCTCAATGATTCTGGTCTTTACTTCAAACTCTCAGCAGAGTTCTTCTCCAACGCAACCATGCGTATGCTCACTACCCACTTGGCAGAGCTTTCATAGAATTCACAACAGAATTCTATTTGCAACTGTGCTTTACTCACACAGCATTACCTCCAAGGTATTCAGCAACCTTGAGGTCTTCCTCCTGAGCTTTTGACTGCAGTCCTGTGCCTTCGCACGTCTTATTTCGACTCCTCAGAGTTCAGAAGTGCATCCTACGTGCACTGGTGTTCATAGGCCGCAGTGCTCTGTCACGCCCTCCTGGCATGAAACTCAAAAACCTTCTCCTGAAATCACACAAACTCCTGCCGAATGCATCCACGTAACATACATTCACAGCATATATAAAGAACACATACAGACATGCGTATAAGACAAAATAATGTAGGAAAAACTTCTTCTCTTATATTAAATGGAAAATGCCTGTATTTTACAAGTTGTTCTCGAGCTCTCCTTGGCTCTTCTCTACTCTACTATCACCCTCTCAAAATGAGATATGAAAATCTCTTTTTTACCTGAGGGCTCATTCCTCCAGGTTCACCTACCCTAATAAATTACAATCAATGGTTGTCTAGTCTGCCATCCAGAACTAGATCTCATCCGATCTAGCATTAAAGTTGATCCTATCTAATGCCTGTTCAAAGGCACGACTTTTCTGGCTCACCAGCCTAAGTATTTAAATTACATTCATTACAAATTTAAATGAGGCTGCGCCTCTCTTTCAGCTCTGAATGTGTATGCGCTGACATGGCTGACTGGCTGGATGCATGGAGAGATGCTCCTTCATCATACTCCACAGCTACAAAAATCATGAGCTCCTGCTCATGAGCTTCCCCTGTAGCTGGGGGAATCCTCCTGGATCCCAAATAAATCTTTGGAGTTATTAATCCGCTCCATTCTGTGGCTACTTCTTCTGCTGCACTGCTGTTGCTACTGCTCTCTTGTCCAGCTTCTTCCTGCTAGCAGTGTCTATTGACTCCATCATCAGCCTTCTGATCTCCTCTATCACTTCATCCAGCTGCTCCAGTGGCTGGTCCAGTTGTTGCAGTCTCCTCAACTGCAATTTTTTTTTTCACATGGGCAAATTGCTATGATCTCCCATGCCATATTCTCCTTCATCTTCATCTTTGTCTTCATCTATGGCCTCAATTTTCCACTCTGCTGCAGAATTTAGCTCTACAGTCTTTTCCTAAAAGAGAATATCCTACTGCTCAGTCATCCTCCCTGACAGTTCAAATTCTGTCAGTCCTCTCGCTGGCCCTGGATTGTTCAGCCAATCCTGCAGCATTTCCAGCTCCATCTCCCATGGAGTGATAATTGTACCTGCTCGCTCCGCAGCTTCTTTTGCTGCTAGCTCCAGTGATACAACTTCTTTCTTTTCAGCTCCCAGGATGGATATGTTGAGACATTCCTCTGAATGCTCACTTTATTTTTTTATTTCCCCTTGGGAAGATTTCAAAGTCTGCTCCAATTTCTCCTCGATAGTCATCATCAGTTATGACTATTCTTCTACTGTTGTTACACCTGCAATACAACTTTCTACCTCCTCCTAGGCACATGGTAGGAATATTGAAATTTCCCCAATCACCACATGACTCAAATCCTCCTCTATCAGCTGCATCTGTTGATCCTTTTCCATCTTCTCTAAATTTATGAGACCCACAGATAGTCTCAACTGCTCTGTCAGCTCCTCTGGCTGATTGCATCTTACTTCAGAGTTTATGAGACCCACAGATAGTCTCATATGCTCATCCCTGCCCACCTGACAGTTCAATATGCTTCTGCTTCCCACCTGGCAATCTTCGAGATCCCGCAGTGATCTCTTTTCATTGCCCAGCTGGCAATGCGAAATTCCTTCACTGTCTTCATGACAGTCTTTGAGATCCTCAGCTAACCTCAATCTGTTTCCCTCTTGACAATCTGGAATTTCTTCTACTCTGCCCTCTTGGCAGTCTTTGAGATCCTCAGATGATCCCTGATCATTCTCCTTACTGAGAATGTCTCCAATCTCTGGTTCACAGATGTAAACCATTTCTTCCCTTTCTATGGGTCTAAGGGTTTCAGCATACCTTAGCCATCTTCTTAACAGCCTCTATTGTCTTTTGACCATCAGCTCCATGACTGGCCATTTCATCTTCAGTCTCTGCATGGCCCACTCATGCACCCCTCTCGAATTTTTTTTCTGCCGCCTCTTCTATTTGAGCTCCTCCATCTCTCGCTTTTTGTCAGTGCGCTCTTTATCCATTTCTGTTGTGCTCATCAGCTTTGGCTTCTTCTTTTCAGCATGCCTATGGCCTTCAGTAGCCATCTTGCTGTGTCTATCTGTCTCCCTGATAGATTTGCTGCTGTCACTTCTGCAATCCTAAGTGCTCATCTTCATCTCCTATAGTCTCCCTCTGACTGTCTATGGACTGCTGCCTACCTGCAAATAAGTCTTCACAGAGTCCTCAACAACTTTGTCTCCTTTCACCTGCAATACACAGATGAAATTCTGCTCTGATACCACTTGACGTAGAGAGGTCCAACCTATCACCCCGAAGGGTCTCTTTTCCTGACCTCCTGCTCACAGGATCGATTAAAATTCCCCTTCTGTTGAGTCGAAGCGGCTCTTTAGATTCCTAAGTGGAATCACGGTGCAATACCCGTTCCACAGGTCCTTATTTCCACCCCTCAGCCTTCTACAATTTACCGAGGTTATCCCCGACTCTCTATCAGGGCTTCGGGGTTAGTGTTGTCGAGAGTTGCAGTCCTCTCGATTTCCCCGATCACCGATGAGCTCTTCGGCTCCTATGCGCTAACATTTTGCTAAGCTTCCACCATATGACCATATTCCCACGATCATGGTCTTTCCTCCTATCGCGACTTCGCGACTTGCTATACCAAGTCTTCGGGCTTCCAATTCCCGATAGTCGATGTGTCGAGCACCGATACTATCCTCACGCTTCCGCAACTTGTCACCTCGCGCTCTCGCTACTCACAACCTCAAACACTGATTCCTTCGAATTTCGAGTCCCGATGCGTCAAGTCGCCGAGACTCGCAATCTCGCTCCCTCGCGAATTCACCGCTCGCGAGGTCCAATGACTCCAACGTCAGCTTCTGAGGCCTGATACGCCGAATCGTCGATGTCGCTCCCTCGTGACCTCATGACTTCTAATTCCCAATTCTCAACTCTTCCACTTGCGAGGTTCCGATATGCAACGATCACTTCACCGCCTTTGCTAGAGCCCACCCTGCTGACGTAGTCCTCAGGATATCGCCTCTCGCGACCTCGTGTCTCCTGTAGAAATATTTTGGAGTCTCGACTCATGAGCTCCCGATACCCGATGTCATATACCATGTCACCAATTCCTGTGGTACCCACTATTTACGAAATCCCTCGAAACTTCGCATCTCACGATCTTGCGATTTCCGTCGACAATCCTTCAATGTTTCATTCACGAAGTCCCGATGGACCGATCCACGAATAGAACCAATGGTTCTCGTGTCGGGACTTCTCCCTTATTGTTCACGGAGTTAACTTCCCCACAGCTCCCGCAGACCTAATGGCTGACGAGATTCCTGTACGAGATCCGACGGCTGTCAGCCTCCTTCTCCTGTAGGCTCCTCCTGAGCTCTTCCTGGACATAACTCCTCAACAGTCCAGATCTCTTTATCTGTCGATCTGACGGCTGGTGCTTCTCCGCCTGAGCATGCACGCACTTTCTTCCTACACTTGGAAGAATCCTCGAGTTCTCTCAAAGGTCTCAGCCTTCGTCTGCCTTCTTCTCTGCGAACTCCCAAACCTTGAGTTCCACCACGCATATGATAATGTTGCCCCTCCTGAGCTTCTCTTCCTTCGAATCCTCGAAGGATTCCTTTTGACTAATATGCCTCTGCAGAGTATTTACACACCAAATTTCTATCTCTTCCAAGCTTTCACTAACACTCAGACTCCTAAGGGAGTTCATTCTTCCTTCTCCCACAAATGGAGAAATTGAAGCCTCTTGGTTGTCCTGCTGCTCAACAACTAAATCACTGAGTCTTTCTGGGTATTCAACAACCCAGTGAAATCTCCCTCAGTGGAACTTTCCTCAAATTCCCAAACTTAAAGAGTTCTTCTCTCCTTCCATGCTTGCATGTGCACTTCCTCGATGCCCTCCTGGCGGAGTATCTTCTCTTCCACAAAACACTCCAACGGTTCTGTCTCCTCAAGTACACCCGTGCACTTCGCTCGATGCCCACTTGGTAGAGCTCTCACAAAATCCTCAGTGATTCTGATCTTTACTTCAAACTCTCAACAGAGTTCTTCTCCAATGCTACCGTGCATATGCTCAATACCCACTTGGTAGAGCTCTCATAGAATTCACAACAGAATTTTGTTTGCAACTGTGCTTTCCTCACACAGCCTTACCTCCAAGTTATTCATCAACCTTGAGGTCTTCCTCCTGAGTTTTTGAATTCAGTATTGTGCCTCCGCATGTCTTTGTCTGACTCCTTAGATTTTAGAAGTGCATCCTACGTGCATCGGTGTTCAGAGGCCACAGTGCTTTGTCATGCCCTCCTGGCATGAAACCTCAAAAACCTTCTCCTGAAATCACACAGACTCCTGCTAAATGCATCCACATAACATACATTCACAGCATATATAAAGAACACATACAGACATGCGTATAAGATAGAATAATGCAGGAAAAACTGCTTCTCTTATATTAAATGGCAAACGCCTGTATTTTACAAGGTGTTCTTGAGCTCTCCTTGGCTCTTCTCTACTCTACTATCACCCTCTCAAAATGAGATATGAAAATCTCTTTTTTACCTGAGGGCTCATTCCTCCAGGTTCACCTACCCTAATAAATTACAATCAATGGTTGTCTAGTCTGCCATCCAGAACTAGATCTCAATCGATCTAGCATTAAAGCCGATCCTATCTAACGCCTGCTCAAAGGCACGAATTTTCTGTCTCACCAGCCTAAGTATTTAAATTACATTCATTACAAATTTAAATGAGGTTGCACCTCTCTTTCAGCTCTGAATGTGTGCGTGCTAACGTGGCTGGCTGGCTGGTTGCGTGGAGAGATGCTCCTGCATCAACATATATTATAGTGAAGAACTTACCAATGGCCAATATTCATGCCCCCCCTCAACGTGTCCATGTTCCCTACAATGTATTTTAGCTTTTGAGATATTTAATATTCTCCTATTAAATCTCTTTCATTGACTACAAGGACAATAACATTTCCCATCACCCTTTCTTTTCACTCTGTCCCACAATCTAGCAAGTAATTGTCAATTTTGTTCTTGTGGATCAAGAATATTGTTATGTCAGATTTTATTTTACCAAGCTCGAGTGATGATTATTGATCTCAAAAAATCAAGCTCCACACTTCAAATATTTGTAATGATAGTAACAAATAAAATAATTCTAGTTTGTCGCAGGAAAAAAGTCCTTGTAACCTCCACAAGTCGTTGCTAGCATAGAAAAATGTCGGAATGTTTCTAGCATTCCAAATTTTTATTAATAAAGAGACGTCAGATTTTTGACATATGTGGACTATGGATCATTACTGTAACAAATGTGAGTATTGGTTAACTGAGTCCAAGTCAAAGGGAAATGGTATGATGATATTTCCTTCTCCATTTCCATTGGACATCTGACTATATCGAGGCCAATTAGAAAAAAGACAAAACAAATTATCATTTATAAAGAAAAAATCCGACAATAATGCAAATTTTTTGGGTGGCATCGGAGGATTTCATCGGATATTGGATTCAAATCTAGTTGTGTGGAAATCATTAATCATGATTTTTTTACATATAATCATAGGTTTAGGAAATAGGGGTGTTACAATCCCCTCCCCCTTCAAAGGAACATCATATGCGGTGTTCTTTTTCAATACACCTTCCATGCCTTTATCCTTCAGTTGCTTCAACATCATCTTCCTTTTCTTCATAATTTGGTCCTTTCCCAAACTCTTGGCATTAGGAAATACCTACAACAATTTCATGCAAAACATTTTACTATTGTTCATAATTTAAGAGGAAGATTTACATATTAACACAATACTTATCTTGTCCATTTCATGGATCTTCATCCACATGTCTATCATGCTTACTCAAATCATTGTATTTCCTTGATATACCCATTGTGTGCATGATACTATTCAATAGATGACCAAATTTTAAACTCCACCAAGTATTTCACATGAGCTATTGAAATTTCCTATTCCTTGCGATCACTCGCCTTTTGGGCATAGGCTTAGGAATCCCCTTCTTTTCTATACAGTCCCTTAGGCGATCCATCTTGTCTACCCAAGATTTATCGTACAAGATGAATTTCAGAGACTTTGCTGAGTCTTACAACTGAAGCATCCCCCAAGCTTCCTCTACCAAGGTGTCCCTCTAGCTTACTCTGTCGAAATAATCCCTTGATCCTATGTTACCACAACACAACATTCTAATGGTGACCATGACTTATCACAAAGTTCTCTTGTTACCATAGTGGCCTACTTCCATGATTTCTTATTTTTTAGCCACCATTTGTCCTCCTTGGAAATATCCTTTCATTGCACTTGCGTTCATATGTATAATAAAATTTGTGAGATATCTTCATTAATTTTCAATCTAAATTATTTTCAAATATGTTACAACATATTTTCAAATTCACAATTTCATTCATTTTCATATCTGTTCCATATTGGAACTAGAGTTCACAAGCATGATATTTCCTTTTCATAACATTTTGGCTCTTTACAATAAGTAGGCATTGGTCTTCCTCATGGGATTATAGTATTTCCATTTCCAAGATCCCCCTTCCTGCAATTTAATCTTTACACAACCAAGCTAACTATTAGTTTCTCATGCATATTTATTATTATTGCAAATTTACAATGGAATCACAAACAATTATTAATTTGTGTAATCTAACAATTTCATCACATTTATTTATAATGAAAGGAAACATTTTTCCTCACATATGCATCATTTCATCATACCAAAATTTTCCAAATGCAATTCAACGTCAAATGAATTTTATTTAATGTACCAATGTCCATGGTCACATTTATGCACATAATGCATGCTTGCATTGATTTTTTGATTATCACCCTTTTCATATTAGGTTCTCTTTTCATTGTGTGTTGGAATGCATCCAAAAACTTACCACATGTATTATCCACCCACATTCATTATTACGTAGGGATTGTGTTTCCTTCTTTAAATTGATTATAGTCCTCAAATCAACATAATATATTATGAAATTAAAGTTTCATATGAATACATCCAAACATTCTTTCTTCTCTAGTAACTAGGGTGCCAATGTTCATGGCCACCCAACTCTTCTTTTTATCATAGTATTACTCGATACAGAATTGAAAGATCCCCCTTCCATGGTGGGAATCCCATTACCTTCCCTTTTATCCAAACATGCATTTTCTAAATGCACCCAGTTTAATGTGTTTCTTATGAGCACTATTGTTCCCAATCATTCTTGATTGGTCACTACATTCATGATAATTTTTTTATGAATTTTCATGTAGGTATTTTAAACATCTTATACTATCATAGGTCCCCTCATCTGTCTTCCGGGTTCTTATTTCTCGAATTACACCCTTCCTAGATATCAATGTCCTACAATCAGCCACTTAGAATCACATTCTTATCATGAAGATATAAAACATTTTCAGATGGGATTCTTACCCAATCTGTTCATAGCTTATGGCATATAGGCATGACCACCTTTATACATGTTCTGGCTACCGACAAATTCTCTGATATTACCTCATCAGTGTTGTTTCCAGGGGACTTCTAAAGTCCCTTTAACAACCTTCAACAACAAACTTACTGTATTTGTCCTTTGTTTGAGGATGTTCACCATTGGCAGTTGTCCTTTTCCAACAACTCCAATCATATCCTACACATGACATACATCACTACATTCACATTTTACATTAGTTTTTATGTAAAATAAAATGCATGTACCACATTGTTTAATTTAACCAAATATTTTCATATATGTTCTAGTACATCTATATGCATCCCATCTCATTGCCACCAACATTTTCATGAGTGTAAACAAAGTCAAATTTTCATTTTTTTATACAATCATACAACCATCAACATTTTGCATGCCAAAATTATTCACATACAACAACATATCGATCTTCCATCTCGGAGAAAGAAAATAATAATTAGGATAGGAGTCAAGGGAATCTTCCATTTTCCAACTCCTACACAGTTTGGAATTTTCAGTCCATCTAAGTTATTTCCAAGGTCTCATTGTATTTACATATCATGGCTTAACTAAGGCCATTTAAACACATTAAGTATTTTATCTTTCAATTACCATTTGTACTTAATCTCACAACTGTCCTTTTAAAGCATACGACTTTGTCTTATTATTCAAAGTTTCATAGTGAGAAAAGTATTCATTATTTTCTCTGTATTTGCATTTACAATTTATCCCTCATGGGATCTACCTACTCTATTCCTTGAGCAATCTTAATTAGGTCCTCCTTGAATCCCTCAATATGATACAATAACAAGATTTTTGTTCACAATGAATTATGAAATTGTTCATTCTTTACATAATTAATTCATTTGTTATATTTTCATTCATGCATTATGTTTTATAATGTAATCCAATATTGTTATATGAGTGGCCTTTGCAGTCCATTGTAATATTTTCAACAATCATCAAGGTTTTAGTTCTGTTTTTTCTGATAGATTCTTTACACAGTTCCTCCACATGGAACTTCTTTATCATGCAACTCTCTTGTTCTATATCTATCACTATTTGAAATGACTTAAATCCTAAGTCAGTGCTAGGCTCATCATTTCATAGGTTTACCCAATATTCCATAAAGAATATAATACACATGCATTCTTATTATGCATTCAAACCAATACCTTTATTTCATCAACTTGTATTCACATTTTTCTTACACGCACTTAACCACTTTCCTCATTATACTTGCCTCAACATACTCTGTGTCTACCATAGGAACACTTTACATTTCACATGCAACTTTACTTTAAAATCATTTAACTCATGATTGTTAAAATACATAATCAAGTTTCCTTCTATCATGGAAATAGAGCATTCTTTCTTATTTGTCCTTTCATCAATTTACACTAGCTTTTCCTGAGGAAATGGAACACATCATCCTCAGGTTATTTATCCAAAAAAGACAAAAAGACTTCTTAAAACAGAGTCAGCCATGCCTCTATATCATTATTCAACATAGGAAAGCACACTCCTTTCCTCACATCCTACTTGATCAGGTAATCATATTATACTTTTAAGTGGTATACATATATATACATATATGTATGTGCACCATTTTCTCCTTTTTACCTCATTCATTCTCATTTATTTATAATCATCCAGTTTTGATGAGACCTTACAGTCACTTGCATGACCAGTATCACCAATAAAATCATAATTATGTTTCCCTCTTTACAAGATAACGTCCAATAAATAAGATCACTCTTTCTCATTGATCTTTTATCATTTCATATTATCTCTTTCTGAGGAATGACATACTTTCTCAAGATATTATTTTAAACAAAATATTCAGACACTCTATCAGAGGGTCAATGTTACACATTATTTTTGTCACCTCATTGATCAACTGACAACATTGGTTCATGTTCCCTGAAAATATTAAAAGAGACTTTCTCCATAAGAAAAGTGGTTTTCTTTCCTCTTCCAAAAACCATAACAAGCAAGGTCATCACACCCTGTTATATGCATGGGATGCGACGATGCCTAATCGTTGCACTCTGTCCTAAAATTGGACTGTGACGTTGTTGGATGTTGCTTGTGCGTAGGGTGCGATGATGTTTAAAGAAAAGGAAAAGTCAAAATTCATGAATGTTCTAGAAGGGAATCTTCTAGAAGGTGAGGTGGCCTCCGATCGGTTTGGATCTTACTCGCTTCTCTGATTTGGTGGGATCATCCTAATCTCCTCACCCAAATATATTTCACACTATATAAAGAGGGATATCTTATGGAAAAGGCTAAGGTTGAATAGGCTAATATTTCCATGGAGAATTCTGCTACAGATTATGCTTGAAAGCTTTCCTTTAGTTCTTCAAGTCACATTGTTGATCTTCTTCATTCAAAGAATTGGAGAAAATGTGTGTGTGTTGAAGAAAAGAGCCATTGAAAGGGGACCTTGCAAAATCAAGGCATAGGTTGTATTCTTCACTTTGCATTTAATTTAATACAACAATACATTTCTTCCCTATAGAAGCATCTCATCTTCTATTGTATAATTCCATGATATTATACATAGACTTCATTAGAATATATATATCTTTGTCTTCCCTCTTTGTTGGTTTGTGATTCTTGGATAGGCTTACCATTCTGCAAAATCAAGGAAGGAGCCACAAGGATGACACTAGCGAGGATCAAGCATCATTTAAAAGGTATGTCACTTGTACCTCATTAAACTAGTTTGTATGACAATGAAGTTTAAGGCAAAGTATGTATTATGTTCTATTTTGTTCTAGTTTCCTATGGAAGTTAGGGAGATACTTTTTTGTCCACACTTACCAATTAGTCCGATAACAAAATTGGAGACTTAAAGTAGGACTTCAGATGGAAAAAATGTTACTCAACTATAGTACTACTAATTGTGAATCAAGTCGTACAATAAGATGATGGATTCTAAGTGAAACAACGTCAGTTAACAACATTTTGATTACATTGAATATCAACACATTCCTAGACATTTATAAATCCAATCACACTTTTTACAAAAACATGTAAGCCGGTAGGAATTTTATATTTATAACGATAAAAGTTTACAAAAAAGTGTTTTGTCTGAAGAGAAAAATATAAAAAATGTGAAGCTCATGGCTTCATGTACCAAACGAATCAAGGATGTTTCTTGTTGTAACAAGCGACTGCCTATGATACTCGATGGATCAGTCGACCGATAGATGTAGACATGCCCACCGTGTGGTGTTGATAGTGCCTATGAAGCTCATCGACCGTGGAAATAGGGACATGCATGGT
Source organism: Picea glauca (assembly GCA_000966675.3). Classification (NCBI taxonomy): domain Eukaryota; kingdom Viridiplantae; phylum Streptophyta; class Pinopsida; order Pinales; family Pinaceae; genus Picea; species Picea glauca. Next base: position 361,988 of record JZKD02S0000562.1, read on the forward strand.
TAGTCCCTCCAAGTTATTTTCTATAGCCTTGATATATGCATCAGCTACCCATGCTACAACATCCATATCTCCATGCTTCTAGATGGGATATGATCTGACATATGATAAGGCCCCACATCTGTATTGTTGAGATCACTTTATTAGTCATTAGATAAATAACACAATTTTTTTTTATATAATTAAAAAATCAAAACCATTGTATAAACAAACATTTCCTTCTCACCTATGTCCCCCAACTAGGATTCATCAAGAAGAGATATATCTCAATCCCCACGAAAATATACCCCGGCATATCCATAGTCTTCCACCATCAACAGTTGATTCCTCAGCCATTGGAAGAAAACATCGTCATATTTGATTATGGGAACAACACAATGATGAGCCATATGACCCACCCACATCTTCATCTGTGGATCCTGTGGAGAGCGTATACCCCACTCCACCTGCAGATGTAAGACATGAACCCTCTCCACAAATAAGGACACCAAAATGGACCCATATCCAAATTTCTTCAATTGACTGTTTCAACATTTGATAAGTTGTTTTTTCATTCTTTTCAAGACCCCCTAACACCAGTTGAAGACTCTCGGTTCCATGCATTCTATCACATACTAGAAATGGATCTGAAAATCCATATGGGGAGTTTCACTCCCTACCATGTGAGTAATGGTGTAAAGGATAGTCTGAAACAGTAGATCTGAGACATCTCTGATGGCTACTGATGTAGCACCCCCTGCCTCAGTAGGTTCTGCGTGACCTCCTGGTCTTAGGATCATTCTGAATCTTCCCCTGAGTCAGATTGACTCTTTGGTTTTCCCATAGGGAATACTTCACACACAAATAGGTGTATTCCACAAGTCCTTTTGATTTATGCCTACGTGATCAAACACCGACGGTAACTCTACAATCGACCAACAAATCTGATCAGGGCATTTTCTCTTTCGGGATTTCGTGAATCCTATTGTCGAGCCCCTTTTCTCTTCAACCTCTGAAACCCGAAACGTCAACGCGGGTTGATTCCTTCAATGTGACAAACAAACGCCTCTTGTTTCCACTTATTTCATCTTTTTAGGACTTGAGTGATCGACCAACACTCGTTCCTCTTCCCTTATGATTTCCCGGTTTTCGAAATTTCCCCTTTTTGGCAAGATCGATGGTCTTTCGAGACTTTCACCGAAACTCGACCACCTTTTTCATCGTCCGTCACACATATCCTTTGACTAGTGCTTGGAACCCTGCTTTTAGATTTCCTCTCTTCGCTATTCCAGGAGTTTCATTGAAATGCAACTTTATCTCTTGACTTCCGAAACCTCGAAACCCGATTGGGCCACGGCTATTGTCCTTCAATGTTTTCGGGAATTTTTCCTTTCACTCTTCAGGATGTTGTGACTTGCAAGATCCATAGCAGAAAGGTTCCTCACCTCCCGAAACTCTGATCTTTGACTTCTCAAAACCTTGCCTCCAACGTGATCTACGACTGAGATCCTCCATGATCCGACGACTCTGGATCTTTCGGCTTTTCGCGAACTAGGAGTTTGAAACTCTCAATTCCAAAGATCGTTTCCTCCTCTACTTCCTGACACCCGAAGTATCGAAATGTCGAAATCCCAAAATTCACCTCAAGGCACGTCGCATTTCACAACTTCGGGATTTTCAATGCTAAGCACCCCGGTTCCTTGTCATCAAGATTCTCGGTATGCCAAACCTTGAAATACCAAAATTTTACACTTTATTGTCCCTTTTACAAACCAGGAGTTTGAGTGACCAAGGGTTTTGACCTGAACTCCCAACTTACAGTTCCTGAATTCCCAAAATGATTTGACGCCTTAGACAGACCACTATCAATGGTCCACGTTGATTCTTGATGTCAGGGTGGCAGATTCATCCAACTCCTAACAACCTTGTAGCTCCTTTGGATCCTACGATCCTCGCGACTTCATGAGTTCTCCATGAAGAATTATGACCGTCTGAATCACTCCTCAAGAATCTCTGGCCAAACTGACTTAGCGTCCTTCCATTGAACTTAACTTCTACATGATTATTTAGCTCCCCATCTTCCTTTGGACTCTTCAAACGTACTAACCCTTTTGATATTTCACTTGTGAACTTATGTCTCCAAGAGAGATCTTTCTCCCATTCCTTGTGGAAATATTTCAAATAACCCCTAGTTATTTGAGTCTTCAACCCTGTGCACTCCTTGCAACATAAATCTTTCACTTTCCACCTTATCTGATAACTTCCAAGGATTCAACTAGCCTACGCACACCTTGCATGGCTCTTTGCCTCACATTCACTTTTGTGGGAAATGAGAACAATGGTATCTCTGTTGAATTTTCTGAGATAAAACTCAGACTCTTGTTAGTGCACACCTTGCGAACGTTTCACTGCACTCCTTGCAGGAATTCTCAGGAAGAGAAACAATTGAAACTAATTCTTCTCCCCTCTCAGACTTCATACATTCACCATGAAATCATACACACAACATAGCATTGAAACAAATGCATAACAGAGAAAACAAACAGTTGTAAACATACCATTCAACAGATGTAAACAGTAAGCATCAAAACACCATGAAAAGTGAGCCAAAGCTTTATATATTAACTCAAGTGCTCCTATACATGGGTTCTTTTCTATAGCTCTCTGCTACAACTCTCAGCTAATGAAAATCTGAGTGCCCTTAACAATGTTCTTCCTCTAATGATACAATAATACAAGGGTGAGGGTGTCTATATCTGTTTTCCCTCCTACTCTTCTAAAACTGTCTAATCTCTTAATTCAAATCTACCTACTTTCATTAAACAGACTTAATGTCTATTACCTCCAACAGATGAGAGAAAATCACTCAATATCTATTTACAACATGGAAGTATGCTTCATTTAACTACTACATTAATATTTTCTCATTAATTTTTCAAAAAGATTTCAAAATGTGAAAAATGTGTGTTGCGCTTTTCAAGTTGTCTTCTTCCTTTATGGTTTATTGGCTGGTTACTTATGATGCTCCTACATCATACTCCCCCACATGAAAATTTTCATGAACGTCTATTCATGAGCTTTTTTACAGTCTGTCCATGCTTATGAATTTCTACTTCATCTTCCCAACTATCATCTTCAACTGGATGTCCCTTCCATTTGACTAAGTATTCAAAATACTCTTTTCTCCTGGTCCTTTTGCTAATCCTTTTTTCAATTATGCTTTCCATCTGTGGCTTTTCAGCTACAGGCATTTGTTTTGTCCATTGAATCTTTTTCTGTTCCTCCTCTGCTCCAGCTTCTTCAGCTCGGTAAGGGTACAAATCCACAACATTGAATATTGGTGAGATTTTGATCCCATCAGGTAATTCAATCTCATATGCGTTTGCCCCAAATTTCCTTATGACCTTGCACAGTCCAATCTTTTTCATCTTCAGTTTGTTATATGTTCCCCTTGGGAACCTTTCCTTCCTCAGATGTGCGAGAATCAGATCACCAACTTCAAATTGAATTTCTCACCTTTTTTGATCTGCTCTCTGCTTGTATTCTTGAATTGAACTCTGCAATCACTCCTTGACTCGGTTGTGAAGCTTCTTCATTCCTTCTGCAAATTCTTCTGCACTAGCACTCCTGAATTCAGCTTGTTCCGAATCTTTCAATTCAGAAACTCCCCTTGGCTGCATTCTATATACAATATGGAATGGAATATGCCCTATGCTTCTATGAAGAAAATCATTATAAGAAAATTCTGCCTGTGGAAGAATGTGATCCCATTGACTGTGGTGTTTAGTCACTAAGCTCCTCAAAAAATCTCCCAAGCTTCTGTTCACGACTTCCGTCTACCCATCCATCTGAGGACGATATGCTGAGCTAAAAGACAAACTTGTCCCCAACTTCTTCCATAAGGTTCTCCAGTAATGTCCTATGAACTTGGTATTTCAATCAGAAACGATACTCCTTGGCAATCCGTGAAGTTTGATGACTTCCTTGAAAAACAGGTTCACAATATGAGTTGCCTCCCTGGTTTTTCGGCATGGTATGAAATGTGCCATTTTTTAAAATCTGTTGACTACCACAAATATTGAATCACATCCTATTTGTGTTCTTGAAAGTCCCAATATAAAATCCATTCTCACTGCGTCCGACGACCTTTCTGGTATGGGCAATAGTTGATATAACCCTGTGTTCTGTCTTTTCCCTTTCATGTGCTGGCAAATTCTACATCTGTCCACAAATTTCTTAACATCTATCCTCATCCCTGGCCAAAAATATGAGACATTCAACTTTTAGAACATCTTATCATGACAGAAGTGTCTGACCAATCCTCCACTCTATTTTTCCTTCAGCAAGTTCTCCCTCATGGAGCATTTTGGAATACATAGTTGATTTCCCCTAAACAATAATCCATCCTGGATCATGTATTCAGTCCATTGATTTCTGTCCCTCAGAAATGGATTCTCAGATGCCTCATATGCCTCCTTAAAATCTGGGTCACCCCTATACATTTCTTTGAGGTTATCAAAACCTAAAGTCTTGACTCTGAATTCTTGCATAAGCAAACATTTCCTACTCAAAGCATCAACAACTTTGTTAGTAGTTCCAGAAATATGCTTAGTTACAAAAGTAAAATTCTGCATGAATTCAACCCATTTAGCATGTTTTTGGTTCAACTTCTCCTGTCGAGCCACGAATTGCAAAGCATTATTATTGTTGTACAAAACAAACTCCTTGGGAACCAAATAGTGTCTCCACTTCTTCAACACTTGTATGACGACATAGAATTCTTTGTCATATGTGGAGTACTTAATCTTCGCTTCATTCAGTTTTTCTCTGAAGTATGTGATCGACCTATCATCTTGGCTCTAGACCACTCCAATTGCAAATCCACTCGCGTCACATCTGACCTGGAATGTCTTGCTGAAATCCTACAAATCCAAAATTGGTTGCTCAGTGATCTTATTCTTCAGCAAGTTGAAACTCTTCTCTGCTTCTTCTGTCTAGTGAAAAGATTTATGTCTTTTCTTCACCGTATCCATCATTGGTGCGCTAATTCCACTAAAGTTTCAGATAAATTTCATGTAGAAGATAGCCAAACCATGGAAGCTTCATACTTCAAATATACTCTTCGATGATGGCCAATCCTTAATTGCCTTTACCTTTTCCGGATCCATGTTCAACTCATTTGCAGAGATAACAAAACCCAGATAAATGAGTTCTATTTTCATATATGATGATTTCTTCATGTTGACCAGTAATTTCTCTTGCTGTAATCTCCTCATCACTGCAACTAAATGTTTTAAGTGCTCTTCCTTTGTCCGGCTGAAAATTAATATATCATCAAGATATACAATGACAAATTTCCCTATGAAATCCTTCAAGACTTCGTTCATCAATCTGATGAAAGTACTAGGTGCATTTGTTAAGACAAATGGAATGACAAGCCATTTGTATAGTCCCTCATTCATCTTGAATGTTGTCTTCCATTCATCACCTTCTCTCACTTGAATTTGATGATACCCTCTTTTCAAATCAATCTTTGAAAAAAATATTCCTCCACTCAAGAAATACATCAAGTCGTCCATCCTTGGTAATGGAAATCTGTATCTGATGGTAATATTATTGATTTCCCTTGATTCTATACACATTCTCCATCCTCCGTCTTTCTTTGGGATGAGCATTGTTGGAACAACGCATGGACTCAAGATCTCCCAAATCAACCCTTTATCCATTAAGTCTTGGACTTGTCTCTTAACCTCTTCATTTTCCTGCGCCATCAACCTATACGTGGCTTTGTTCAGTAAATTGGCTCCAGGTATAAGATCGATATGATGAATTATACTCCTGATAGGTGGTAACGAACAAGGAAGTTCGTCCACTACTATATCAACAAACTCTCTCAGGAATTCCTGGATTTCTTCTAGTAAATCATCTATCCTTGTACTGGTCAAAAAAATTTGGGCTTCCTGACCACAATAAATTGTGTGTCTTCCTTCTTCTTAACCTCTTTAAGAAGTTCCTTCCCACTCATGAGAAGTACAGTGTTTCTCATCTCTATTTTCACCTCTTGGTTTTTAATCGGTAGTAACATGTGCATCCTCCCATTCTTTTCCAGGGTGTACTTGTTCTTTCTCCCATCATGAACCATGTTTCTATCATATTTCCATGGTCTACCCAGCAATAGATGACAAACATCCATGGGAATGACATCACATAATAGTTCATCTTTATATCCTCCTATTTTAAATTCAACTAAACATTGTTTAGTGATATTTACCTGGTGTCCTTTTTGTAGCCACAAAACTCTATATGGGCTTGGATGTGCAACAACCTCCATCTCCATCTTTTCTATCATCTTTGTAGATATGAGATTTTGTGTGCTACCACTGTCCACTATGACCTTGCAAACCATGTCTTTGGTTTTGCAAGTAGTCCGAAACAGTCTGTTTCTCTGGGCTGGGTTCTTTGCCTCCTTCTCTGGCTTCAAAAGAACTTTCCTCATCATCAAAGATCTTTCGCCCTCAACATCTTCTACCTCAACATTCTGTCCTTGAGATTTGGCAATGTGAGTTTCACCACCATCCTTTTTTTTATCTGGACACTCATAGGATTTATGTTTGATCTTTCCATAGACAAAGCATTTTACTTCACTGCCTCTACTTCTTCCTCTTTCTCTAGCTCCAAGAAAAGTATTTCTATCAGCATACTACCCTCTCTATGAGATTCCTCCTCTCTCATGTTGAGTTTGAGGTTTCTTCCGCTCTTCTTTAGATTTCTAAGTTCTATCTTGGGAAATTGTTTCACCTCTCACTTGACTTCTGCCTCGGCCTCTTTGACCTTGCTTCCAGCTCAACTTCTCTTCATCTTTCAGAGCCATATGATAAGCATCTTCCACATTTTAAATAGTCATCATGTTCATCTCAACTTGAATGTCATATCACAGACCATTCATGTACCTGACAACTTTTTCATCATCGCTTTCATGATGACCTTCTCTGATGTTTATCTTGTAGAACTCTTCATTGTATTCTTTCACTGACATCAACTTCTGTCTCAAATTATGCATCCTATGAAACAAAGTGATTTGATAATCCCTGGGTATAAATTTGGCTTTCATCTTTGCAACCATTCTATCCCAACTTTTGATTTTTTGCTTGCCTTTGTAGCGTCTGTCAGCCTGCAGTTCATCCCGCCATAGTGCTGCATGCCCTTTAAGTCTGGTAATGGCATGTTTGACTTTCTTATCTTCCTCAACATCCTCATAGTCGAAGTATTTGTCTAGAGTTATAATCCAGTCTAGAATCTCTTCAACATCCAAGTTTCCCTCATACATGGGAATCTCCATTTTTTCTCTGGCGCCTATCCTTGCAACAACCCTGAATAGGCATTAGTCTACAACATCTTCGACTGCAAATTCTTCTCCTCCATTTCCAGCTTCATTTTTACTTTTAGCTACATTGATATCCCCAGAGTCAACTGTGTGCCTCTGTGTTGTCTCCATGCCATCAAGCCTGGAACATAACTCGCAAATTTCTCTTTCCCTTGTTGGATCAAGCATTGGCATTGGCCTGTCTCTTCTTCTCGGCGGCATGGCTGTAAAATGTTCCTCTTTTCTCTCTGCTACAGAAAGCAAAGAACTTGTTTTGAGCTCTGATACCACTATTCATGCATATCAGACTACTCCTTTTCCTCTACCTCCTTCTACCTGAAATATACAGATAAAATCAAGCTCTGATACCACAATTGATGCAACACCCCCTACCTCAGCAGGTTCTATGCGACCTCCCGGTCTTAGGATCATTCCAAATCTTCCCCTGAGTCAGATTGACTCTTTGGTTTCCCTATAGGGAATACTTCACACAAAAACAGGTGTATTCCATAGGTCCTTTTGAGTTTTGCCTACGTGATCAAACACCAATGGTAACTCCACAACCGACCAACAATTGTGGTCAGGAATTTTTCCCTTTCGAGATTTCAGATTTCATGATTTTGCAAATCCTATTGTCAATCCCTTTGTCTCTTCAACCTCCGAAACCTGAAACATCAACGAGGGTTGATTCCTTCAATGCACCGAGAACATGCCTCTTGTTCCTCTTCCCTTATGATTTCTGGGTTTCCGAAATTTCCCCTTTTTGGCAAGATCGATGGTCTTTCGGGACTTTCGATGAAACTCGACCACCTTTTTTGGCTTCCATCACATGTATCCTTCGACTGGTGCTTGGAACCCTACTTTCGGTTTTTCTCTCTTCACAATTTCGAGAGTTGCGTTGACATGAAACTCTGTCTCTTGACTTCGAGAACCCCAAAACCCGATTGGGACATGGCTATTATCCTTCAATGTTTTTGGGAATTTTTCCTTTCACTCTTCAGGATTTCATGACTTGTGAGATCCACAGCAAAAAGGTTGCTCACCTCTTGAAACTCCAATCTCTGAATTCTTGAAACCTCGCCTCCAATGTGATCTACAACTGAGATCCTCCACGATCTGATGACTTTGTATCTGTCATATTTTTGGAAACCAGGAGTTTGAAACTCTCGATTCCAAAGATTGCTACCTCCTCTACTTCCTAACAACCGAAGTGCCGAAATGTCGAAATACTAAAATTCACCTCAAGGCACATCACATTTCGTGACTTCAAGATTTTCAATGCTAAGCACCTCGGCTCCTTGTCATCAAGATTCCCGGTATGTCGAACCCTGAAATATGGAAATTTTACACTTGATTATCCTTTTCATGAACTGAGAGTTTGAGTGACCAAGTGTTTTGACCTGCATTCCCAAATTATGGTTCCTGAATTCCGGAAATGATTTGACAGCTTAGACAGACCACGATCAATGGTCCACGTTGATTCTTGATGTCAGGGTGGAGGATTCATCCAAATCCTAACCACCTTGCATCTCCTCTGTATCCTATGGTCCTCGTAACTTCACGAGTTCTCCATGGAGAATTCTGACAGTTTGAATCACTCCTCAAGAATCTCTGGCCAAACTGACTAGGTGTCCTTCCACTGAACTTAACTTCTACGTGATGATTTTGCTCCCCATATTCCTTTGGACTCTTCAAAGGTACTAACCCTCTTTATATTTCACTTATTGATCCAGGTGGATATTGGTGGCTACCCACCTTTTCCGACTGGCTCAAAACAATTTTCTGGCAATTTTGGCAATTTACTAATTTTAGCAGGTTTTAACTTACGGGGCCATTTTGAGGGCCTAAATGAAGGTTTTTTGAGATAGAGGTTCTAAATGATAGCTGAAGGCATGATTGATCCCCCAAAATGAATCTCCTCGATGATACCTTTCCAATGAGCTATCACACACCTAAAACGGAGATCGTATGCAAAAGTTACGACCCCGAGAAGTTGATGTACTAACTTACCCAAACG
>JZKD02S0000562.1:375923-388216 GCA_000966675.3 Picea glauca
TCAAAACAATTTTCTGGCAATTTTGGCAATTTACTATTTTTAGCAGGTTTTAACTTATGGGGCCATTTTGAGGGCCTAAATGAAGGTTTTTTGAGATCGAGGTTCTCAATGATAGTCGAAGGCATGATTGAGCCCCTAAAATGAATCTCCTCAATGATACCTTTCCAATGAGCTATCACACACCTAAAACGGAGATCGTATGCAAAAGTTACGACCCCGGGATGTTGATGTACTAACTTACCCAAACATGGCCCACATGACTTTTGGCACTTCATTTCCTAGGGTTAGGTTTTTGGATGTCTATGAATTTTTGCATTCTCATCTATTGTAAAGAGGCCTCTAGAGACTCATTGTAATCATCTTCTCATGGATGCGAGTAGCAGCCACATCTCTTCTCAGAGATAAGCTACCAGTGCCCTAGCTAGTTTATTTCCATTCTGTCTGTAAGCATATTTCATTCATTTGTTATTAATGAAATGAAGTCTTATTTCCACTGCATCTCTACATTTATGTGTATTTCTATATTTCATTGTGTTCCTACATAAATCCAGATCACTTATGAACTTAAGTCTCCAAGAGAGATCCTGCTCGCACTCTTGGCGACAATCTTTCAAATAACCCCTGGTTATTTGAGTCTTCGATCCTGTGCAGTCCTTGTAACATAAATCTTTTAGCTTTCACCTTAGTTGATAACTTCCAAGGCTTCAACTAGCCTGCGCACACCTTGCATGGCTCTGTGCCTCACCTGCACTTCTGCGGAAAATGAGAACAACTGTATCTCTCCTGAGCTTTCTGAGATAAAACTCAGACTCTTGTCAACGCACACCTTGTGGACATTTCACTTCACTCCTTGCAAGAATTCTCAAGAAGAGAAACAATTGAAACTCATTCTTCTCCCCTCTCAGACTTCATACATTCACCATGAAATCATACACACAACATAGCATTGAAACAAATGCATAATATAGAAAACAAACAGTTGTAAACATACCATTCAATAGATGTAAACAATAAGCATCACAACACCATGAAAAGTGAGTCAAAGAATTATATATTAACTCAGGTGCTCCTGTACATGGGTTATTCTCTATAGCTCTATGCTACAACTCTCAGCGAATGAAAATCTGAATTCCCTTAACAATTTTCTTCCTCTAATGATACAATAATACAATGGTGAGGGTATCTATATCCGTTTTCCCTCCTATGCTTATAAAATTGTCTAATCTCTTAATTCAAATCTACCTACTTTCATTAAACAGACTTAATTCACTCTTGGTCAATAAAAATCTATAGAGGGAATAATTTTGATGGCTCCCACTTCCTACCAAGACATACCTATATGGATACTATCCACCTCTAGATATAAATATGATCATTGGTCATCTAGAAGTGTTTTAACACTTCCTTTAGCAGACCTTATACTAGTCTCTCGTTAATCCTTACAATCATATATTCAAAAGGCTGTATGAAAACATCATTATCAACATTTTTGTTCATGCCATCATCTTTCTTGATGAAATCCAGTTATTATTGACCAAAATTAGTCCATCAATGACCATTCTTTTTCAACCCACCCATTGAGCACTTAACACACCCTTAGAAAAAATTGTAAATTTTTGGGTACCACTTTCTTTAATTTTGTCTTCATGCTTAGATTCCCGTGAAACCTTAATGAGGTTTTTTTTTTCTTTAAATTTGGTGGTTTTAAATGTTTCCCTAACTTAATATGACTTATCAATATAATGAATAAGGGATAATTTATTTAGAGAATGAAAGGAAACTCTCAATGCTCAACGCTTCACATTTTCCCCAAAAAAACTTTGAAATCACTGTCAAAACTTAAGTTTGTCAATGCCTGAAAGTCACCCTTTGATATTTCCAACACTGAAAGGCATCAGGCGTCAACCGAGTAAGGAAACTAAGGTGAAAAGGTCAGAGTTCATAATTAAGAGCTCTGATTCCAATCAACATCGAGTGCCAACGATGTCAACAAGAAAACACCAACTGGTAGACAATAGGCAGAGGCGCCCACCGATGCTGATGAATATCGACCATTGGTACCCAACATGGCGTATAAAAAAGTTGGCCAAGAATGAGTCAAGTTCTGATGCTAATAACAAAGTCTCCTCAATATTGGGATAGTCATATTATCTCAAGAGGTCATCCCAACCGTCGAGCTTTTGGATAAGTTTCATAGCACAATATCAATTCAACACTATGATTAGCTAATCACTTATCCCCGTCAGTTGACATAGTAGTACTTGTATCGCTACATTGCCAGACACATAAGCAACGACACATAGTCAACCCAAAGCCACATCATCTCATCGTGTCTCCATTGAGGTAAGTGTTCGATCTCATTGCTCACCGATAGCACATCAACGTTGATAGACCAAAAACAAGAAAAATAAACCACGTTTTAGAACATAAGCATGGTGCTCATTGGTCACCAATGGATCATCGACATTGACGAAAAAGAGACCAAGATCTACATTTTTCTCATTTCAATGCCCCTACTGATGACTGATCATAGTGTGGTTGGTTTCGATATGGATCATCTATGATCATTCTTTCAAAGATTTGAGGTTAATCTGAATCGTCCATTTCCAAACTCCTTTCTACACACCTGTAATGTCCCCAACTAGGATAGACAGAGATTTTATTCTTGTTTCCCAAAATTATTGCTTCTTCTTAAGTGAATGTGTTGTTAACTTATTATAAAATATTTTACTCAATGAAAAATATTATCAAACAGATAGCAAGCAACCATTACACAAGAATAGAGAAGATAACCATAGCATAGTATTATGGGTGGAAGTTCCCACAATTAGTACAATGATGAGTAAGGGATGTAATAATAGTTGCAGAATACTACTAAGTAGACAAATTAATGGCTTCAATGTATCATCAAAATATACTACAGAAACACATAGAAAAAAATAGAATGATGTCAATCTATGAATCCCAAGGCTCTCCAATCCCTCCACTACTCTTCTCAAGTGACAAATTCTCTGTAAGTAGCCCTATGAACTCTTTATAAAACCTTCACTGAACCAATCTGTTGCAAACCCCCATTTATAGGGGTCCTCGCGGGACATATGTGGGGTGTCTTGCGGGGCCTCGTGGGACAAACCTCACTCAAACCGTAGGGGTTCCTTCTACTATAGCTACACAAAACCCTCTGATACCCATGGATATGGATAATGGACTCTTCCTTAAACATGCCACAAAATCTTTGTGCCAACTGATATACCTCCAAATATCTCCAGAATAGAATCAAGCACCACAAGGAACTCAAAGAGGACTCTGGATGAATTCTCGTCTTTGTCTATCTAGGGTGTATATTGCACCACCAAAACTAAACCTACAATGGACGGATTTTTCCCAAAACCCCAATGAAAATGATGGCTACAAGAGCACTCAATAAGATATCAAATCGTTAATGCCAAGGGGAAGGTTTTATCCTCTATTTATTCTTCTTTTGGACCTTCTATATATTTCCCCCCATTTTGAACAAATTAAATCTTCACTTTATTTTCCTTCCAATTCCATTTAAATATAATTTTTTATTTTATTGAATGTCACTTTTAGGGTTTGTTAATATTTTTACCTAGTGACACCTCCTTCACTCCCATTTTCCTTGTTGACCATAGCTTAAGGGAGTCATATAGGCTATTGATTCAATCCCCATCATGTTCAATTGGAAGGGGTGATCCAAATGGATATCGGTGGCCACCCACTTTTTCCAACTAGCTCAAAATAGTTTTCTGACAATTTTGGCAATTTACTATTTTTAGCAGTTTTAAGTTCCAGGGTCATTTTGAGGGCCTAAATGAAGGTTTTCCAGGATCGATCTCCTTAAAGATAGATGTAGGAATTATTGAGCCCCAAAAATGAATATCCTTGACAATACCTTTCCAATGGGCTATCACATGCCTAAAACGGAGATCAGATGCCAAAGTTACGACCCAAGGAAGTTGATGTACCAACTTACCCAAACGAGGCCCACATGACTTTTGGTGCTTCATCTCCTAGGGTAAGGTTTTTGGATGTCTAGGGTTTTTTTCATTCATTCTTATTGTAAAAATTCCTTCAGAGCCTCATTGTAACCTTCTTCTTGCGAATGTGTGATGTCGTCACATCTCTTCTCAGAGATAAGCCACCACCATTCCAGCAAGCTTGTTTCCACTGCATTTTACGGTTTCAGCTTATTTCCTTATTGAATAGAAAACCAATTTTACTGTATCTTTGTTATTTTGTGTTAAGCACCTATTAATAATTTGTATTCATTTCATTCTTCTCATAAAATCTAGATTAGTGGTATCAGAGCGGTCTGCTCGTTGTCGTCTTAATGCATGTCCCCAATGAGGTCGAAGTACAACGAGTTGGGTCTCGAGCTTGTTTCTCTTGAGGACATAAGCTCTCGCATGTCCAAGCGAACTCCCATGGCAGGAGAAAATAAATATGATGGGACAGGAGATCCTTTCAAACTATTGATTGAGGAAGACCTCACGCAACAGAGGAATGAGATGATGGATAGTTTCGTGCAAATCCTTTGATGGCTGCCAACAGGTGACACATCTTCTTCGAATGGAGGTGCCTCCCCCTTCAAGGTACAAATAAACTTTGATATTCCTATATTTGAAGTTCAGATAGACGCAGATGTTGTAGAAAAGTGGTTGAATCTACTAAAAGGGTATTTTTCTGTCCATAACTTTTCAAATAGATAAAAGATTACTTTTTCACTCCTCAAAGTTGTTCCCCATGTCAAAGATTGGTGTGAAACTTCCTGTGAGCAAAAGGAAACAAAGGAAACCTCATTATTTTCAGTCACAACCACCTAAGAATCCTTTAGGGATGCTAGTAAGGAACAATACTACCCTGTCAGAAGTTATGGTGACCTGTATACCAAATAGACCACATTGCAGCAAGAAAGAGACCAAGCAGTGCCATATTTCACAAATATCTTCCATACCTTGTGCACCAAGTTGGGTATGAAAGATTCAAAGCGACATCTAGTGCTCAAGTATCACAGTGCTCTGCATAGATACATATAGAATGAAACAGAATTTCTGGACAACTCATACTTGGGTGCGACCTACCGATATGCCGTCAAACTCGAGCATAAGCTCAAACAAAAGATGCGGCAATTTGGGCTTGGGAACCCCTCACAACAAAAGCCAGGAAAGGGTGGCCCCAACCTGCCAAATAAAGGACAGAGAAAATATGGAAAACATTAGGACAACCAGTCCAAGCCGCAAGAAAATAAGGACTCCAAAAAGACAAAGAAAGACACCGGGAAGTGGTGCGACTTCCATAAGAGCCCTTGGCATAAAAATGTTGATTGTCACTCAAAGAAGTCACTAGTGTCCGAAGTGAAAGCCTCTGAATCAGATGTGGATTCTGACTCTGAGACAGAATCAGAAAGGGGAAGATGGATCATTGACATGGAACCCAGTGTCACCGTTGCTACCACCAAGCTCCAGTCTGGTGAACTAGACCAGCCATAAGAAGGAGAGCGCCTCTTCCATTCACAGAGGTGGGTAAAAGGCACCCTGTTGCACTTCTTCATTGATAGTGGTATCCAGAAGAACCTCATCTCAACAAAGGTCGTCAAGCGGTTGGCCCTGCCAACAACACCACACCCACAAGCCTACACCATTGAATGGCTCCACCAAGGAAGCGATCTCTGCACCAAACAACAGTGTCTACTATCATACGTCATCAAGCCCTTCAAAGATGAGGTATTTTGTGATGTTGCTCCTTTCGAAGTTTGTGACGTTCTTTTGGGTCAACCTTATTTATGGAAATGTGATGTTGTATATGAGTCTAGGCCTCGTAGTGTTATTATTACTTTGAACAGGAAATTGTATAGGATACTCGAGGTAGTCCCACCTAGTGCTATTTCCTTGATCTCTGCTAAGAAATGCAGGAAGGTCATCTCTCAGACGGGGAATTTTGTCTTCTTCATGATTCACTCTCAGAATAAGAGAAAGATCGTAGCCACATCCAGGGTATCTGTGGCCGACCTCTCCACACAACAAAAACAAGTAGATAAGGTCATGGAAGAATACTAGGATATCTTATCCTCACCTACAGAGGTACCTCTTCACTGCAAGGTCAAGAACCCCATAGATCTGATCCCTGATGCACCGCTGCCCAATGGGCCAGTCTATCATCTCTCTTTGTTAGAGAATGAGGAGATCAAGCGATAGATCCAAGAACTGATCAACAAGGGGAAAATCCACCCCAGTTCATGACCTTGCGGGAGCTCCATCGTGATGGTACAGAATAAAGATGGAACCTGGCGAATCTATATTGATTATCGGGCTCCAAATAAAATCACATTCATAAATCGATACCCAATTCCCCGAATCGATGACCTCCTTGATCAACTCATGGGGGCCAATTACTTCAGTAAGATTGATCTGAAGTCTGGCTACCATGGATGATTTTAGGGGCTAAATTTCACTCATGGGCTAATTTTCCATGGTTTTTCCAAAAATGCGATTCACTATTTTAAAACTGATTCGCCCAAATTCTATAGGTTACAATTATTTTACTTTTAAAATCGCAAATTTTTTATAAAAACTATATAAAATCCTTAGAAATTTGAATATTTTTACAAAAATATCGCCAAACATTTATTGTTGGCATATGAAGGATTAGTAAGATTCGCCAAGGTTTCTACATTTTAAAATAATTTTTCATTCTTAAAATCATCCCTGCTGGCTACCACCAGGTCCCGATAAAACAGACAGATGTATGGAAGATCACCTTCAAGTCAAAGAAAGGCCTTTTTGAATGGTTGGTCATGCCCTTTGGTTTGACAAATGATCCAACCACTTTCATGAGGATGATGGATGATATCCTACAACCATTCACCAATACTTTTGTAGTTGTGTATCTGGATGACATCCTAATTTACAACAAGACTTGGGCTGAACACTTGCAACATATTCATCAGGTTCTGCACACCCTGTTGCAGAACAAGCTATACATCAAATTGGAAAAATGCTCCTTCGGCATGGACAGGGTCCATTACCTGGGCTACATCATTGATCAACATGGTGTACATGTGGATTTAGCCAAGATCCAAGTCATCCGTGACTGACTAACCCAAAAAACACTCACTGATCTTTGGAGCTTCTTGGGCCTTGCCAATTTCTATTGCAAGTTTTTGTTGGGTTTCTCCCATATTGCATGGGCCCTCAGCCAAATAAACAAAGGTAGTGGTAAGGAGAAATTTGTGTGGGGTTAGTTCCAACAACAAGCATTCAATTATTTGAAGTAGCGTTTGTGCTCAACCCTAGTACTTTCACTACCAGACCTGGAACATCCCTTTGAGATCGAGACAAATGCTTCAGAATATGTTGTGGGCATCGATCTCACTTAGTACGGCCACCCCGTGGCCTATCATAGTGAGACATTGTCAGATACTATCTATAAGTACCTTACTTACGACAAAGAAATGTACTCCATTGTGAAAGCATGCCGCCAGTGCATACATTACTTTCTTGGGAAGGAGATAGTCATCCACACTTATCATAAGCCATTGTAGTTCATGTAGAGATAGGGAAAATTACAGAATGACCACCATCAAAAGTGGTCCACATACTTGTAGCAATTCCACCTCAACATCAAGTATAAAACAAGAAGCACCAATCGCATTGCTGATTGCCTTAACAGACTGCCATTCGCGGCACTCACCACAGTACTAGACTCTTGCGGCCATGAGACATTTGTATGGCCCCAACTCTATGAGATAGACCCTGACTTCCCCACCACCTACCAAATGTTGGGTGCAAATGCAGTTGTCAATAATTTCCATATTCAAGATGGGTTGTTGTGTCATCTAGGCCATATCTATGTTCTATCAAGTGAGCGAGCAAACCTGATCTGGGAAGCCCACTATAATCAAGTAGCAGGACACTTCGACGTCGAAAAGACAGTGGCGATGCTACAAAAATATTTCTACTGTCCGAAACTTCAACAAGAGGTCAGCAAGTATATCAGGTCCTGCACTGCCTGCGCTATTGCCAAACCGACCACTAAGAAACAAGGCCTGTGCACCCCTCTTACTACTCCTGAAAGGCCATGGGAATCCATCAATGGACTACATGTCAGGCCTCTTGTCCACCAAGCGGGGAAATGACTGTGGTTTTGTGGTTGTTGATCGCT
This sequence comes from Picea glauca, assembly GCA_000966675.3. Lineage (NCBI taxonomy): Eukaryota > Viridiplantae > Streptophyta > Pinopsida > Pinales > Pinaceae > Picea > Picea glauca. The sequence goes on from JZKD02S0000562.1 coordinate 384,105, forward strand.
TTTCTAAGATGGTGATTCTGGTTGCCTGCAAGAAGAGCATCACAACAGTGGCCACTGCCAAGCTCTTCTTTGAACGAGTCTGAGTACATTTAGGAATCCCACAAGCCATTGTCTCAGATCAAGATAGTCAATTTCTCATCACATTTTGGTCGAGCCTCTAGTCACTGTTGGACACCAAGCTCACCAAATCCACAACCTTCCACCCCTAGACAGATGGCCAAACCAAGGTTGTAAATCAAATGATTGTGCATATCCTTCACATGTATAATTCAAAGCACCCTTGCACATGGGATGAGAGCCTTCCCTATGTTTAGCATAGCTACAACTGAGCCCTACATAGCTCAACCGACCACCACCCCTTTCAAGTGGGGTTGGGATTCCAACCATTGGGTCCCATAGATGTTGCACTTCCCCTTGCGGTCACCTCAATCGACTCATCTCCTGCTCCAACTGAAGCTGAAAAAGCCACCTAGTTCATTGAGTGGATCTAGCACATTCACCAACAGGTTTAGGATATCCTATAGAATCCCAATAACAAGTACAAACAATGCCATGATCAACATTGAGTACCGCATAAGTTTCAGGTGGGCGACAAAGTTTGGTTTCACTTGCAGAAAGAATGCCCTATAGGACCCCATTGGAAGCTTCACCCACTCCGTTATGGGCCATACACTATCACCAATACCATGGGGGATAATTATTTTGAGGTCAACATTCCTCCTTTCCTTGACCTGCACCCAATGTTCAATGTGGATCTCCTTTGCCCCTATTTCCCACCATTATTGGACACCTCAGAAGTAGCAGAACAACTAAAACCAACAGAGATAAACCCCGACTGCATAAAACAAGCATCCAATTATCAGATTTTGGACAGATAGATCAAGGGCACTCGACAACAAATGATCCATCTTTATTGAGTCATCAAAGAAGGGAAACTCCTGCACCAAGGTAGGTGGCTCACCCGGGGCCAAATTCAACAGAAATTTCCTCATCTGATGGGGGACGTCAATGCAATGGAGAACATTGATTCCTAATTAGGGAGGATTGATCCATATGGATATGAGTAGCCACCCATCTTTTCCAACTGACTCAAAATAGTTTTCTGAAAATTTTGGCAATTTACTATTTTTAGCAGTTTTAAGTTTCGGGGCCATTTTGAGGGATTTAATGAAGGTTTTTTGGGATCAAGCTCCTCAATGATAGATAAAGGAATTATTTATACCCCAAAATGACTCTCCTCGATGATACCTTTCCAACGGGCCATCACAGGCATAAAATAGAGATCGTATGAAAAAGTTACGACCTCATGAAGTTGATGTACCAACTTACCCAAACGGGGCCCACATGACTTTTGGCGCTTCATCTCCTAGGGTTAGGTTTTTGGATGTCTCGGGTTTTTGGCATTCTTTATTATTTTAAAAATTCCTTCAGAGCCTCATTGTAGCCTTCTTCTTGTGAATGCGCACTGTTGTCACATCTCTTCTCAGAGATAAGCCGCCACCATTCCAACAAGCTTGTTTCCGCTGCATTTTACAGTTTCAGCCTATTTTGTTATTGAATAGAAAACAAGTTTTACTGTGTCTCTATTATTTTGTGTTAAGCACCTATTAATAATCTCTATTCATTTCATTATGGTCATAAAATCCAGATCAAGGGGACATTACATTTCTCACTTCCCAAGATTTCTTGTTCTCAAGCAATTCGAGATTAGGGTGTTGTAAGATCTGCTACCCTTCTCAGGTAGCATCTTCCATGGGTAATCCTCTCCATACAACCAAATACTCTCAAATGACCCTAATCCCAAGTATTTATTCCCTGGAATCAACTACCCTCTTAGGGGATAGAACCAACTATCCTTCCTCTTCTAGTGGAGGAAGATCTGCTGAAGCGATGACCTATTGTCCCAATGCTTTCTGGAGGTAGGATACATGGAAGGTATTATGGATCATGTTTCCCTCCAGTAACTCCATCTCGTATGTGTAAATGTGTTGAACCTGCACATAATAGATCTAGCTATAAAATACTACACACATTTGCAAAGAGAAATTAAGAAAGAAGAAGCAAGATAGAAAGAATGGAAGAATTTTCATTAACTGTATTATACACATAAATAGTGAATAATTTACAATAGATATAGGACACATGAGTAAATAATGAGCCATAGTGGTGGTCTAGATTGATCTGGACACACACCAACAGTTACAAGAGTAAACTCCCACCTAGTCTAGTCTCTCAGGCAGTTACGGGAGTGAACTGCCACCTAGCTGAGTTAACTAGTCAACTAGTCTTCAATTAACTGACTGAACAAAGAGTAGTGAGTTTGTTATGATCCCAATGTTTCATGGTGACAAAACCATTGCAACATCTAAACTCAACTCAACTAGTCAAACTAAAGTATCAACTGAAAGAGAATATTCTTTAGGTGGAATATTCTCCCCTAAAATATAGGAGACTAGATAATGAATAATTATGACTAATAAACAAGGAATAAACTTAGTAAAAATAAATCCTATGTGTGTGTGAAGTAACTCCAACACCCCTCTGAACATCACTATGGTGAAAATAAAGAATGGGTCCTGGCTATGAGGCCATGTTAGGTACCCAATTACAAAAGATACACTGAACTAAATGAGGAAAGAGGGAAAACCTCACGAGAACAAACCCCCCCCCTGAAATTACAATGCATAAAATAAAAAATGAGAAGAAACAAAAAAACAATTGCTAAGCAACCATGTCCTTCACTCCAAGAAGATCTCGCAACAGTGCAAGTTTGTGCTCTTTGAAGATTTTTTTGAATATGTAGATGTCTGCACGGATCTGATGAAGTATATGCATCATTGATATTTCCACACATATCCAATTTATATTTTTGTAATGAATAATATCCAAATAAAGTTTGGATGACACTTTGAAAACTGTACAGTCATTTCCAGAAAAATGCTGAATTTTTTTTTATTTTGAAACGGCCATAACTTCAGTTCCCGGAATCCGTTTTGGATGATTTTTCTTTTGAAATTGGATATTTTCTCGAGATGTATTCAAATATCAATTTTTTTTCTCAAATTGTACTCATAAAATATCAGAATGGATTCTGATTTGTACCGCTCTCTTTTTGTCTCATGAGATGCATGCATGGTGCATGCAACAATGTCTGCATGTGACTCCTAAGATGTATTCCATATATCTTCCACTTGAATTTCAAAAAATAAATCTAAAATGGAGTAGACATCATCTTCAATTATTGGAATACTAATTTCTACAAAAACTTTTGTAGAAGACTCTTCATAATAAGAGGCTTGATCTTTTGATGGCTTCTCTTCTAGCTCTATCTGTTCGACCTCCTGCATGAAATCTTCACAATATTCTTTATTACCATATAGAACCTCCAATCTGGTCCATATTTCATTTGGAGTTAATCCTTGTGATTCTTCATATACTCGATGGAAAAGTTTGGGAGAAACAGACATGCCGATACTTCCTATGGCCATATCTTGTCTATTGAGAAAGTCATTTTTCTCATTGAAAGAATCAGGCTCTAATTCTATTGCCATGGTTATTTGGTATAAGAATTTTCATCTTAGTAGAAGCAAAAATTTTGGCTTCCATTCCAAATAGTTATGAGGCGTGAGAAGTATTTTCGGTGAATAATCCATCTTTTTGTTGTCTTCAATTTGTTATACTTGCAACAAAATGATTTGGTGTAGCTTTTTCTTAGCAGTCTGTCGTCTCTGATACCATGTAAATGTGTTGAACCTTCACAGAATATATCTATCTATAAAATACTACACACATTTGCAGAGAGAAATTAAGAAAGAAGAAGCAAGATAGAAAGAATGGAAGAATTCTCATTAACCGTATTCCACACATAAAGAGTGAATAATTTACAATAGATATAGGATACATGAGTAAATAATGAGCCATAGTGGTGATCTAGATTGATCTGGACACACACCAATAGTTACAAGAGTAAACTGCCACCTAGTCTAGTCTCTCAAGTAGTTACGGGAGTGAACTACCACCTAGTTGAGTTAACTAGTCAACTAGTCTTTAGTTAACTGACTGAACAAAGAGTAGTGAGTTGGTGATGATCCCAATGTTGCATGGTGACAAAA
>JZKD02S0000574.1:6838-20170 GCA_000966675.3 Picea glauca
CTTCTCAGTTAATCACCTTATGTCATGGGATTCATGTTGATGTTCCTTCATCAAAAAATTGTTCTCCTCCTTCTTTTGTCTTCCCTGGTGAAATTATAGTTACTAGTAATCAAAAGTCTAAGCGAAATGGAAAGAGGAATAATAGGAATAAGAAATAACCAACCTCTATAAGTCATGTTGTAGATAGGTCGTTGACCTCTACAAGTCATGTTGAAGACCAAAACCCAACCTCTATAAGCAATGCTGGGGGAAAACAAAAAACCTCTGTTATTCATGTTGGAAATAGGTCGTCCACCTCTGGAAGTCATGTTGAAGACCAACACCCAGCCTCTACAAGTCATGCTGGGGGCATGAACCTAGTACCTGCAAGTCATAATGGAGTTCAAAAACCAACCTCTGCTAGTCATGTTGGAGAGTTATCACCAACCTCTGCAAGTCATGTTGGAGACATGCAACCAACTACTACTAGTCATTTTGGGGGCATTGATTCTGTTGAGAAACATAGATGGATAGGATGTAATTCTAAGTTCCCTTGTAATCTTTGCAAGGGATATCACCTTACTCATTTGTTCCCTAGCATTCTAGAGGCACAAATATTGTGGTCCCTATATGCAAGATCTTCTGATTCTGAGTCTTTTGAGGTTTCCTCACAGTCTATTAAACTAGTGCTTGCGAAAGTGGTCATGTCGATGCAATATTCAACTGATACAACTCCTATTTTGGTGGGTGATGTGACTTCAGACCATGTGGTCTCACGAGCTATTCAGCTAGTGTTTGAGGAAGTGGTTGTTCCAATGAAATATTTGGCTGATCCCAATATTCTCTTGGAGAGTTTCGATTCTACCAAAGTGGTCACGTCGATGCAATCTTCAATCGATCCCACTCTTTTCCAGGGGAGTGATGTGTCTACCGACTATATTTTTATCATTCTCAGTTCAGTACTTTCAGAATAATGGGGCATTCCGCTTACTTCAAGCACACCCTCTACAAGACCTAGGATGGTTTCCTTTGATTGGAATGACCCTGTTGAGCCCCATCTTCCTTCTTTTGCACCCTTTCAAATAAGAGTTGAACTTAATTCAACAAAAAAATATCGATGTATTGTAGATGAAGGATCCTCCGCAAGTATTTTATCCTCCTCAGCTTGGAAAGCTTTGGGTTCTCCTGAGCTTGTGTCTGCATCACATGAGTTGTTGGCTTTTGACAGACATCCTAGTGAATATTTGGGGATTCTTCCTCAATTACCCATGTCGTTAGGTGGGAATATTGTCCTCATCGATGTTATAGTGGTGCAAGGCCCATTATATTTCAATATGCTTCTCAGACATGATTATGTATATGCTATGAATGTTGTGGTGTCTACCCTCTTCTGGGTGATGCATTTCCATCACAATGGAAGCATTGTCACTATCGACCTGCTGGTGTCTGATAATCATCATCCTAATTCAGCGTTAGTTCAAGTTGTCCCTTTATATGTTCCTAATATTCATGTAGACTGTATCCCACTACATGTAAATTATGTGGCATATTATCCTCAATGTTCAATTTCTCCTAAGAAGGAACTTGTTCACTCATGTTTTCCTGATCGAGAATTGGTCTCAGTAATTGATCTATTGGTTTATCCAATGGGGGAATGGGAGCCTTTGCTTCCCCCTCTTGTTCCAAGTGATCTCGAGTCTCCTTTTGAGTCTGATATCATTATTCGTAGATCCTCAATCCCCTGTGCTTATGATTATTCACTGATAGACTATGCTAGTCCTGGCTAAAGCCTACATCATCATATGGGATATGGTCAGTTTACTTCACCCTTTGGGAATGTCGACCCTCCTCGTTTGCGTGATTTCTCAGATTTTGAATTTGCTTCAGATGAGGCTAGCCTTGAAGCCATGACTACGATTTTTATACCGTGGGAGGACTTACACCATGGTTTGTGTTTTCTTTATTTTTGGGAGAATTTTTAGGTTGACTACTGAAGGGACTCTTAGTTAGAGCCTAGAAATGGGCTCTACCTAAACTACTACCATGCATGAGTTTTAAGGCTATGTGGTAACTTGTACATATTGTACAGTCCAAATTTGTTGTTTTCACATTTTGTATTCAGTAGTGCCTCTTATTTTCTGAAGTTTCTATATATATTGGACCTATTAACTTCTAGATGAGTGTTATTAGCCTTATATGTAGGATATTGGAGACATTTTTCTTTGAAATTTGTTCATCGTATCGATCTGTAATTATGATAGGAATTAACCTCAAAACTGGAATATAGGTTAGTTTTTCCCTACTTGCATTTTTTCATTATCTATTTCCTGGTTCATTTGGCCTTAGGATCGACCCCACTGAATTGCAACACTAACCTTCCTTGCTAAAAAATGTGTCGTACTTTATGTGGTAGAGCCTTCCCTCCATGGGAATCGTAGTTAGATCCATGTTTTCCATTTTGGTGCCCATACTGAAGTACTTCATAGGCATAGGAGCCCTTTTAGTCCTACCATGACTTTGCAATGAAGCCTCATTCTTCTTCATATTCATCATTCTGGACTTACCCACGAGACTTTCTAATGAGCATGGTTTGTTGTCTTCGAAGTTCGCTTTAAATTTTGAAATCAACAGTCAACGAGATTGTATTCATTCTTTTCGATATTGTCTACATTACTTGAGAAAATTATCCATGTGGAGTCTTCTTTAATCCCTTTTCAAACTCTCTAAAAATGAAAAGATTGTCGAGCGATCTTGTTTCCCTTCACGCTCGTCAAACTTAAATTTGAAGGCACATCTGCCTGATAGTAGTTTACCCCTTTTTTGGTTTGGATGGATAATATTACGAATAAAGGTATGCTCAAGGAAATCTGGTTCACTAGAGGAGTATTCTCAGGCATAATTTTAACCCTTTTTCGGGCTTGAGGGATTAAATCTTCGAAAAAATAACATTCTCCTTGGTTTTGGTTTATCACCTTTTTCAGGCCTTGGAGATTACTTACAAAAAAGGAACCCCCTCGGAGTCCATAGTTAAGTTGTTTTCAGACTCCCTAAAATTGAAAAGATCGTTGAGTGACCTTGTTCCTTCACACTCGTTAAATTGGTCTAGAAGAACATCTACAAGCATGAGTTTAACCCTTTTTCCATCCAATAGATTATAGCAGAAAAAGGTATGCCTCGGGAGATTCGTCTCACCGGGAGAGTTCTCCTCAGTTACTTTTATACTTTTTTAGGCTAAGGAGACTAAACTCAGAAAAAGGTTGTGAGTCCATAGTTAAGTTCTTTTCAGACTCCTTAAAATTGAAAATATTATCGAGTGATCTTGTCTTTATCACACTCATTAAAATGGTTTTGAAAAGACGTCTATTCGATGCAATTTCAACCCTTTTTCGAGCCAATTGGACTAACTATGAAAAAGGTACTCCCTGGAGTCTTCTTTAACGTTTTTTCAGACTCTCTAAACATGAAAAAAGCACCGAGCTTACCTTCTTTGGGCTCGTAAAAAAATTACATGGAAGGAGTCTTGTTGTGTCATGATTTATTGCATTGTAGGTATCATATTTGCGTCTTTGGCCTAATGTCGGCTCCATGTTTCTCTCAACTAAACCTTTGAAGCATTCCTTATATGAAATCCTTGCAACCATTTTTTCCTCTGCGACCTGACACCTTGACCCATGGAGGAATTTTCCTCAAGTGTCCTTATCTTTCACATGTATTATTTCCCTGAGAATTAGTATGTTCCAAACGCTTGGAAATAGTTTGCTAGATCACAACACTCATTCCTCCTTTTTAACATAGCATTATTTTATTCTTTTTCAAACTCCTTAAAAATTGAAAAGACACAAAAATAAAATATTCCAAAAAGAGGGGACGAGACATATATATTATTTTTTCGGTAGCAAAGATAGTCGCCCTTGGACAAAGCACATCCTTTCCTTTGTTCGTCAAGCATTTCGATCTAGTATGACCTTAGGAATTTTTTCTCGTTACATATATTTGTCTCCTCATCCATTTGGTTACTCTTCCAAACAGATAGAGAGTTTGTGATGCCTCCTGCATCACAGACTTATGTCAATGTTACGCTGCCTGAGTCTGATCATATTTCATGCTTTTGTCCAAGGGAAGTTCTACACAACCTAACTCGACCTTTCTGCAAATTGTCTCTTGACTTCCATGAGTCAGCCATCCCAAGATTTCAATCAATTCCAGATTCAAAATCAACGAAGTCCTCTCCTTGATCATTGAGATCCTCCAATATTTTCCCTATGGCCTATCGAAGATCTCAGAGTAGTGAGTCTTACACTCCCATTGTACTCCTACCTAATTTTTGAATATCTTGAAGTTGTTTCTTGAGCTATGAAGACTTCATCTCCAACCACATACATCACTAGCTTCTTGAAGATACATATTGTATTGATATATCTTCGACTGATTTTGAGATGTAGATCTGTTGTGTATTTCTAGACGCTTCACTTTATATAGTTATACGACATGGATCTGCAGTGTATTTGATTGGAATCCATGATTTATTTCATCCCGAGCATGGGTATGCCTGCCTCAGAGAGACAGTTGTTGTTTTGGAGATGGCACCTCCCGAACAAAGGTCCCGGGCTCACTTGATTTCGTGCATTGGCGAATATGTTGTAATGTATTTTGGCCATCATTTTCTCTTCTAAATTCATACATTAGGGGGCATCTGTTATAGCCCTAAAATTCCCTACTCATGAATACATGGCATTGGCGCTCTTGATTACATAACTTTCCAAGTCATAATTGAGGAGATCTACTTAAAAAACCAATTTTTAGAGCATGTACGTTCCCTTCACCGCTAATCCCCGTGTACATACACCTACTTCATGCTAGAGAACCCATTTACACATGCTAACTACACACTAAAAAATCGCGTGTGCCTCCAAAAGTTGCAAAAAATAAAAAATTGTAAGGAATTCGGTGGAATTTACAGGTTATTGGAGGTTTCCCAACCAATTCATCTGATATAGCCCGTCCCCCAACTGAATAACCATCCTTTTGTCATATAAAAGGATGAATTGGGGGGTCTCATTTCAAAACCAAGCATAAGAACAATGAAACTCTGCCCAATTTCACTTCCCTTCCTTGCCCAAGAATTTTCAATCTTTTGTGAGTTATTACCTCAACATTCCCTCTTCAACCCCTTTTCTTCCATTCAATCCATTCCCTTTGCTTGAGGTGATTAGTATATTGTGAGAAGAGTCATATCGAAGGTGCACTTGGAGCATTGTAAAGATGATCCCGGACCAGGTTTGCGGAACAATGGTCGACAAGGATTGTAAGTTTCAGTCTTTGTTCAATGAATAAAAGAATCTCTTTTACCTGTCCCAAATGATGATGTTTTATGTATTTTCTTTGATTTATACATAAAATTGGATATCTAACCATAATTTATGAATAGAAATAGCATGATTGTAGCCCTGTTTTCCTAGTCTTGGATGCAGGTCAACTTTGGGAGGAGACTTGCAGTCATTAGAGCTACAGATCTTGGGGAGATCATCACTAGACATTGGATAAAAGGTACAGTTACCGATCTTCTCTTCTATTGCTTTTTTTTTTGTTTTTTTTGGTATGTTTTGGGTAGCGTAGGAACTAGATTGACTTTTAGGAGCTCATTTGATCTGTATATATCCTAAACCCTGGTATAGTTATAGGGGTATTTTTTCGCTAGCAGTTATCAAAATGCTATGTTTGAATTTAAAAAGCAGTACGATCTCAGAAACAAAAATGTAGTGGTCAATACAAACAGAGCTCAAGTTGATCAGCCATCTACAAACCAAGAAAAGGAATATGCTCTAAAAAATTTCAGGAAGGAGGCGAGGAATTGTACTATGAGTATAATTTTGATTATACTATGAATTTCCTTAATGATCTTTATGAGGAATAGTTTGTAGAAAGTAAAGTGCCACTTGTTGAAAATCAATCTGTTGTCCCAAGTATTTCAATTGTTGATATTCAAGATCAGGAATATTTATTTGTTTGTAATGAATTTCAGGATGTTATATATTCAAAGTTTTGTCAAGATCAATCATACTAAGTTTTTGAAGAAGTAGGATATCAAAAAGATATTGGTTTTCATGAACAACATTTGTCTCAAAATGTAGGGTTTTTTTATCCACCTATATATGATGAGTATGATGATTATAATGATGATTATAATGATGATTATAATAATGATGATCTTCAAGGAAAATTGGTAATGTATTCCTAGTAAGAAAGTGTGCAATTTCATCAAACTTATCAAAGCACTTAGCCCATATATGACAGTTATGCAATTGAACATGAGGAAAGTATTGAGTCTGCTGAAGAAAACTATTTTCCTTTGTGATTTTATTCATTTAAATTGTTGAAAGAAAATTTTAAAATCATCAATGAAGAAGAGGAGTGTGGGTCGATGCAAAATCACATTGGTTTACTAGAACACGCTGACAACATTATAAACCAACAACATTCTTCTCATGTTTTTGATGACCCTGTAGCTTGTTATATGGATGATCTCAATAGTCAAAATTTCATCCTCTAATCCGCCTCGAGCCTAAAAATGAAGGTGATCATGAGCTAGTGTCAGAACCAACCATGTCATTTTTACAGGAGACTGTTTTATTGCAACATTTTTATGAATAATTTTAGTTATTTTATGAAAGTCATCAGATGGAAGTACATGAAAGAGAAAATGCAGTTGTAGGGATGATACAAAATCGGATCAGTTTGCATTCTTTTGAAGATCCTTTTGCAGTATTTTTGGAGTCAGTAAGTAGTGCAATGTTTTCAATTTTTTTCAATATTGAATTTGTTTTCAAAATTTCAGATGAGTTTCCATTGAGAAAGTCTTTCCTTTTATCTCTAAACAAATACATGCAAAGAGGTCAACCAGTGGACAAGAAGCTTTCATGGATGCACCGGGCCTTTGAATTCACTTGATTGAGAAGATCATGGTGAATTTCAGTAGGTAGGAGTGTTTTGAATAAGCTCATAGTTATGAGCATCTCATTCAACAGTAGTAGTCATTTGCAACAATGTGCAGTTTTGGTTTTTAGTGGATTTGGTTTCAGTTTTTAGATTGTAGATTTTAGTTTGACGATCGATACAGGTTGTAGTATTCGGGTTTGAAGCAACCCAATGGAAAGGAAAATGTTCTATGGGGTCTTTGTCACCTTGTAGGGAGGAAACCATCCCTAGTTGGAGCCAATGTTGGCACCCTATAATTTTCATGCCAATTTATGAGCCTATTCTCTTATTTCACAACGACATGGCATTTTTGCAGTGATAATGGACTAGATAATTTTGTAGCACTCATTTTGTAGTGATCCCCATCTTGATGTTTTCATAGCTCTTGTAACTCCAACTAAAAAAAATGGAATATGGGAAAAAATCTATAAATTTTGGCAAATGAAAAATGGGTTTTCATAGCCAAATTGGCCCTTGGGTCTCTGTGCAGGGTTTCTAATTATTTAAAAAAAAAAAAAGGTGGGATCGAGGGACGATATCCTATCTTATGTTATATTCCAAATCTCCTAAGTCTATGATATATCCACACAACACACGTTATCACCAAATACCAAGCACCAAATCTCGACATACATAAAGCGTCAAGCCACCAAAGGGAGGAACCCACCAAGAGAATTATATGTGCATTATGCGTCGATAATTCACATGAGAAGTGGTGTATATAAACACCAAAATATATATTCAACTAGATCATGTGATATATATCCCACCAACACCATAAAAATGTGCTATCGAAGGGTTTACATATTTTCCAGGTATCGAAGAAAAGTGCCATTATATCCACAAAAGCATTGAGCAACAAGTGTAAAATTTCGGTGTCTCTAGAATCAAAGTGCTAGGTATGATGAGAGAATCAATCCTCTACAACACATATAGAAAAACTATTCACTAAGATGTCAAGGATTTGAAAGTAATGGAAACAAATATTTCACGACGAGTTTCACCTAGTCGCTACGAAATCACACAGTCAACTCAAGATCGAGACTTTTCAACTACCAGCTAGAGTGGAGATGTCAAACCATCATGTGTACAAGAAGAATCAAGTAGTTTCCCCTCGAATAATATAGTTTAAATAAGATTTTTATAAACTATTTAAGTAAAAAAACCAAACCCTAAAATCTAGCAGTTTGTTTGAAGGTCGTTATTAGTTTGTTGTAACTCCTTCTAAATTTGGAAAACCTAAAGATTTCGAGTCTCTTGAGCTAGAATGTAATATTATTATATATATGATGAAATAAAAGAGGGTGAAAGGGCTCTAGTGAAAGAGGAAAAAACTTCTTGGATATCATGTATCAAACTTTGATGTCAATGAATCTTTAAAGAAAAAGTACTTGAACATTTTTCTCAAAGATTCTTGTGTTGGTAATCGTTAGTTTGTTTTCCCTGTAAATGTTTCGTTTCTTTGTTAATCATAGTTTTTATTCCTCTATTTTGAATGAATGATAATAGATAAAGAATTCAATTTGGATGCTCTTTTTCTCACATTCAAATACCTACATTAATCCGTTGATATTGTAACAGAACACATCCACTGTTATATGCTCTATTATGATTGATATGTAACTTTCTTGTCTCTACCACACTACAACAGTTTTAATGTCTGATAGGTAGCCAACTATATTTCATTTTAAGTGCATTTTGTTTGAGTTACTTCACACACACCTAAGATTTATTTTTCCAATTTTTTTTCCTTGTTTATTATTCTTAATTAGTCATTATCCAATCTCCTATATTTTATGGGAGAATATTCCACCTAGAGAATATTCTCTTTCAGCTGACACTTGAATTTGACTAGTTGAGTTGAGTTTAGATGTTGCATTGGTTTTATCACCATGCAACATTGGGACCATCACCATGATAATTCTAAATTTCCTTGGGATCATCACCAGACTGGATCATTTCCCTTGATTCCCTGATTTAACTCCTCACTACTCTTTGTTCAGTCAGTTAACTGAAGACTAGTTGACTAGTTAACTTAACTAGGTGGTAGTTCACTCATTTAACTTCCCAATAGACTAGAATAGGTGGAAGTTCACTCCCATAACTATTGGTGTGTGTCCAAATCACTCTATACCACTAATATGGTGCATTGGTTCTCCTCCATTGCGCACTCATTGAGTTATACATAATATATCATGTGCAAATTATTCATTTTTCACAATGGTTAACGAGAATTCTTTCACTCTTTCTATCCTTCTTCTTATTTCTCAAATTATCTCTGAAAATGCGTGTATCATTGTTTATATAGATATATTCTGTGTAGTTTCAACACATTTACATGGTATCAGAGCCGCTGGACTGCTAAGAAAAATCTACACCAAAAATTTTCATGTACAAAATATTGAAGACAACGAAAAGATGGATTTCCAAAAAGAATTCATTCTTACACCTTACAACTATTTTTCATGGAAGGAGAAAATATCCATACATCTCCAAACCAGAGGTTTGTATAGGTTAACCTTGAATAAATATACATAACTGACATCATCCATAGAAAAATCCAATTATTTAAATCGCATGGACAAGGCACTTGGAACAATTTGCAGTCTTATTTCTCCCGATCTCCTTTTTCACATATCTTCTTGTAAAAATCCCAATGAAGACTTGACAAAATTGGAAGGGATCTTTGGAAAACAGGATGAGATGAGGCGACACATGCTAGAGGTGGATCTTCTCACATTGGATCAAAAAATCTTCGTATATATCCAAGATTTCTTTACAAAATTCAAGGATTTAGTGTCGCAACTCAAAGCTTGCGGGGTTGATAAATTGAAGGAGGAGAAAAACATGGCTCTCACCATTCTATCCAAGCTTGGTCCTAAATTCTCTTTATTCATATCCACATTCCGTTCTACTAGATTCACCTCCGGAGCCACCTGGAAGATTCCTTCTCTTGAAGACTTTATCAAATCCTTGACACAAGAGAAAACCAAGCTCATCAACATGGGAACAATCAAAGGACCAAGGGAGCATGCACTCACTGTGCATGATGGAAACCACAAATATCAGAAATATAAAGATAAATATAAACAAAAATCTCATGCAAATCCAAAGAAGGAAGTGTACACAAAACCCTTCACCAATGCCTCCAGATTCAAAGGGGAAAAGGGAAGAAAAGGGGAGAAATGCACGTGTTGTCACAAAGGATTCCATTCAGAATCCGCATGCATGAAAAAAAGAATAGATATGATGTTGCAAATACTTCAGAAAAACAACCTTGGAGATCGTGTCCCTGAGGGTGACAAGAAGAAGAATCCAAAAGATCTGAATTCCAAGAAAGGTAATTCTAGCCATGCCTTGATTGCCATCAACTCCTCTCCCTATGATTGGATCATAGATTCATGAGAATCACATCACATGGATTCCTCAAAAGAAGTATATTATTCTTTGGATTCATGAAAAGGTCCTCCCATTCTGATGGGGGACAACTCTTCTATCGAAGTCATCGACAAAGGAACGATTGAACTCACCAACGGAAGCTTCGAGAGCGTGCTGCATGTTCCCAAACTTTCTATCAAACTTCTCTCCATGTTCTAGATGACGAATTCTGACACTGGAAATAAATTCATATTCACACCAAATTCCATGGACATCTACGACAACCAAACCAACTCCATGGTTTCTATCGGTGAGGTAAATCATCAGTCTAGATTGTATACATTTTCTGAATTCATTGAACCTGATTCTTCTTTACTGCTTACTCATGTTGAGGAAAGTAGTAGGATATAGAATGAAAGGTTTAGACATTTGAATATCAGATACATGCAACATCTTAGAAAGCTCATATTGGTTGATGATCTACCAAACATCCATTTCTCCAAGGGAGTATGTGAGGGATGTGTTCTCGGAAAACACCCTCAAGAGAAATTCGACAAAGGAAAGTATCAACGAGCTTCCACACCTTTAGATCTGAACCACAATGACCTTATGGGTCCTTTTATGCATCCATCCATCAGCAAAGCGAGGTTTTTTCTCATTTTTATTGATGATTTCTACATTTTACTTGGATCTACTTTATCAGGAAAAATTTCGAGGTCTTTCAACACCTCAAAGATTTCAAAGCACTAGTTTAAACACAGTCTAGAAAGAATATCAAAGTCCTTCAAATTGATAATGGGGGAGAGTATGTGAATCATGAGATCCATAATATTTTACATGAGACATGGATTCAGTTGAAATACATATTTCCCTATACTCCACAGTAAAATGGAGTTGTTGAGCAGAAAAATAGATCTCTAAAGGAGATGGAATCTTGCATGTTGCATGCAAAGTCACCACCACAGAGACTATGGGATGAAGAAATTAATTATGCAACATACATCCAAAATATATCTCCCCATAGATATGTCAAGGATAATACCCCCTACAAGGCTTGGATCGACCTCAAATTGGAAGTGACCCACTGTTGCATTTTTGGTTCACATGCATGGGCCCAGATTCCCTCTGAAAAGAGGAAGACATTTGATCCATAGATAATCGAGTGCATTTTTGTTGTATACCCTGATGATGTGAAGGAATATAGGCTCATTGATATTTCCTCGAACCGACTCATCATTGAGAAGAGTGTCCAATTCGAGGAAAGTGTCTCGCATGCACCTCAACAACCACATGCAGACACCTTCATTCTTCCACCTATCTGATATGATGAGCATGCACATGCCGACTCTTCTTTAGACAAGAGATCTGATTCAGAGGAATCATATGATTCAAATTCATAGTCAATACAGTCAGATGCAGAGTCATAGAATCCAGATGCAATTGTAGAGCCAGAGCAGAGGCCCAAGTGAGCACATACTTCTCTTCAGGATGCAAGGGATCTCATTGGTGATATAGCCAATACCAAGAGGACTTGATATGATTTCGAGGAGGCTCCTATTTCACTCACCACCATTGATCCATTTCCCTCCATGAATCTTTTCTTGGTTCAGTCTTTAGATCCACAATCTTATGGCAAGGCTGCTATAAATCCCTTTTTGGAATCCACCATGTAAGAGGAGTACAACTCCCTCCTTGAGAATCAAACTTGGGATCTGGTTCCCCTTCCTTCTGGGAGGAAAATTGTCATATTCATATGTGTCTACAGGACCAAGAGTGTAGCGGATGGACATATTAGAAGATACAAATCCATGCTTGTCTCCAAAGGCTTTCAGCAGGTTCATGGTATTGACTATGATGAGCCCTTCACTCCAGTAGCGAAGATGGATTCCATACGATTGACACCTTCCATTGCAGCAGCCAAAGGATGGGAAGTCCATCAGATGGACATGAAGAATGCATTTATTTACGGTGATGTTTTTGAGGAGATATATATGGAGAATCCTCAAGGATTTATGCAGGACTCATCTTTGGCCTGTCGACTGAAGAAGTCCCTTTATGGCCTCAAGCAGGCTCCGCGGGCATGGTATGCCAAGATGGACTCCTACTTGTTGTCACAGAACTTTGTACATTGTAAATCAAACCAGACTGTCTACATGCTCAGGATGAATGATTCACTTTTACTTTTATTTTTGTACGTTGATGGTTTTTTGATCACCGATTGCTCGACTTCAACAATTGATGTAGTCAAGAGGATTCTACATGACATGGTTTTTATGAAGGAAATGGGTCCGCTCACTTATTCCTTGGACTTGAGATCAGCCAGGATGCATTAGGCATCAAACTGTCTCAGGCCAAGTATGCACGAGATCTCCTTGAGAGATTTCACATGACAGACAACAAGTCTTCTCCGACTCCTTTCCTATTAGGAGTCAAACTAGAGGATGGTGGGGAGACTCCACTGGTTGATAGCACACTATATATAAAACTAGTGGGGAGCTTATTGTATCTCACACACTCCAGACCAAGCCTCTTCTATGCAGTTGATGTAGTTTCTAGGTTCATGGAGGAGTCACATGAGATACATTTGAAGGCTACAAAGCGTATCTGTTGTGGTGGGAAATCCCCCTACGGACTAGCATTTAGGGTTATATTATGGATGCAAATAAGACTGAAAGAATCCTACTTTCTACCTTCTTCCTAGACCTAATCCCCATTTATTTTAAGAAAATACATGGTTAAATGAACATACCTTGTTCCGGACGTTCGATGTCGATCCTTCTTCACACTTGATCGCTTGTTGGTAGCTATCCTCTTGAGACTAAACTATGTACAAAAAAAGAAACAAACTCTACATGCATTTATTCTACAGATTAATGGGTTAGAGATTCAAACATATATTCACTAAACTATGAAGAACTCATATAGAGGGATGGGAAAACCATTTCTTTATTATTAACTTTAATGAATCAACTTACAATGTCGAGACTGGCCACTGCTCTG
>JZKD02S0000585.1:0-19725 GCA_000966675.3 Picea glauca
CTTGAATTCAAGTAATGAAGGAATCTTAACTTGAAGTTTTTTCATATACATCACTAGATTACAGTAACATGAAGCACCAATGGACAAAAATAAATGAAAGAGAGGAAAGAAATCAAACGAAACAGCCACCACCGAGATCTACACGATGTATTGAAAAATAAGATAGGGGGAAATAAATCATTAGAGAGAGTTACCCTTAATGTCAAAGGGAAATATAGAGAACAAAAGTAAAAGAGAAAGATCAGAAGCATGAAGACAAGGGGAGCGCATGAAGACAGAGAGAGATTGTTCAGAGAAGGTATACTTTCAGGGCGAGTTACTCTTTTCCATTGATAACAAAGAGGGAATAGAAATATCCAAAGAGAAAGATTAGAAGCATGAAGATAGGGGGAGCATCCCCAAAAGAGGGTTAGCTTTTTCCATTGATGTCAAAGGGGGAGAGAAACATGAGGAGATAAATATAGGGAGAATTGGTCATGGGTGGAGTATGAGTGTTGCCATCAATTCCAAAGGGGGAGATTGTTGGAAAGTTACTTGACATTGATTTCAGCCCTAGAATTCAACTCTAGAAGCATTTATGTCAACAATAGAAGAAGCATGTTAACCTCGGAAGAAGCCTCTAGAAGTGATGGGTTTGTTTGAAGGAATAAGTGATGGGTATATTTGTAGAAGTCTCCAAAGTGGTCCCCTTATGTTGTATCTTTAATCATGGCCATCACGAGAAGACGCTTTGAATAAATATACAAGAAGCCCTGGAAATATGTCTAAGTGATTAAGTGGTTAAGAAGCCCCATAGGTGTGGTCATGAAGGCCAAAGTTGTTTGAGAAAAAAGGCATGAAGGAAAGTGTAAATTCATGTAACACACTCATATATGGATATTCCTCGTCATGTTGTTTCCAACAGTAGGTGGTATGCCAGGTGGTTCCTCACGGTTGAGGAGTTATTCCCTCATGAAGTTGAAAGCCCCGAAGAATGGTTAAGAATCCTCTAACTGATTGCAACAAGAAGTTACAAGTCATTCATTAAAGGGTAAAATGGTTATAACAAGAAACTGTAGGTCGGTCCTAAAGTTAAGGAAATAAGTCACTTGGAAAATTATAAATACACTTCAAGAAGCCTCTCATTTGTACAAGCAAGTTTATTGAATATCTATCAAGTAAGCAAGTGATCTATTGGTGAATCCAAGGTAGCGAGGCTGAGACAACGAAGGAGTTTGAAAGTGAATTCTTAGAGTTTCATAAGAGAGAAAAGGGTTTCTGAGAAACCCTAATTTAACTTACTCACATGGGTCAGGCTTAGGACGTCCTGTGAGGAACCCCCGCGGGTTGATTGAGGCTCGTCACGCGAGGCCCCGTGAGATGACCGGCCTTTATCCTACGATGCTAAAGAAAAATTGACTAAAGATGTTATCTTGATTTTGTTGAAGATGATATCCACCAAGTTTGTCAGTTGGTTTGAGATGATATGCATTGGGTCTTCTTCATGAGTAAAGGTATGTTTGTATGTGATTTTTAGGCTTGTATCATGGATGGTTGGGCACATGCTTAAAGCATGTCTTGAAGTTATTTGGCATATGGCTAGAGACATATGTTGGTGATCTAAGATCTGAAGTACCACGTTTCTATAGAATGTAAGGTATGCTCTCTCTGTGTTTTTTATGTTCATATCTTGGTGATTGTGGTACATGCTTAAGGCATGCTTTTGGCACATGGATTGAGGAGTACCTTGGATGTTTGGCACATGGATGTATATGTTTGAGGTACATATCTTGGTAATGTTGGTACATGTTGAAGCACATCTTGGTGATGTCATGGCATATCTTTGGTATATGGTTTGAGGGATATCTTTGTGATATTGATAAATGGTTGAGACATATCCTTGGTACATGGTTTATGAATGCTATGGTACATGTTGAAGCACATCTTGGTGATATCTTTGTGATATTGATACATGGTTGAGACATATCCTTGGTACATGGTTTATGGATGTTATGGTAAATTGTTAGATGCACATCTCTGTGATGTTGGCACATGTTTGAGGCATATACTTGGTATATGGTTTTGGATGAGATGACATATGCTTGAGGAATATTTTTGGTACATTGTTATGGAACATGCTTGAGGTATATCTTGGCACATGGTTTGGATTCTTGATGTTGGTATATGATCTATGTGAGTGTATTTGGTTGATGATAATGATGTATTATTATCGGTGACAGTAACAATGATAGAGATAGTGGAAGTGACAGTGACAAAGACAATGACGGGGATAGTGACAAGTTGGATGACAAGTTGATTATCAGTGACAGGTCGATTATCAGTGACATATTGATTATCAGTGACAGGTTGACTATCAATTACATATGGATTATCAGTGACAGGTTGATTATTAGTATCAATGGTAATGACAGGTTGAGTCCACAGTTATATTTCAGGGCGGAAGGAAGGGGAAAGGAAAGGGGGTCATAGCCTCCTTCCAGTTGGAGTCGGAGAATACAAGGAGTTGGAGCTTCCTTCGGGTTGGAGCCTGTAAATCAAGGGATCGCAGCCTCCTTCTTGTTGGATCTAGATAATACAACAAGTTGGAGTTTCCTTTATGTTGGAGACTGTAAATCAGGGGTTGGAGCCTCCTTCTAGTTGGAGCTGGAGAATCTAAGGATTTGTAGCTTCCTTCAGGTTGGATCCTATAAATAGGAGGTTGGAGCCTCCTTCCAGTTGGTGCAGGAGAATTTGGAATTCAGTGCTTACTATGAATGTAATATTTTGATATATAAGAATCATTTCGTGGTTTTCTTCTATTTGGGTTTCCACGTAAAATTCTGGTGTATTGTGTATATGTGGTTATGATGTGATGCATTGTTTATGGTTATATGTTTATGATATGTTAAGTACAATCATAAGTGAATGAAATAATTGACAAGTTAATGGTGTGATTGAAATTGGTAAAAAGTGCTCAATAATGATTCACCCCCCCCCCCCCTCTTAGTATTGGTGAATATTCCAACACCATTTGTTGATCCTGATGTATCGAAGGCGGTTGGTCCAGTACATTAAATGTTGCTCCAGCATGGTTATTTACAAGTCAGAAATAATACATAAATATGAATTGTGTTTGTTTCATTTTATTGTTTCTATGACAGATTGAATGAGATTGTTATCACTTGCTTTGAATGTAATAGTTGTTTTTTGTGTTGAGTACAATAAAATCCCATTTGTGTGCCAAATCTATTGTGGATCTGTATGAAATTGTCTTAAGAAGAGATCTGAAATTTTAATAAACAGAAAAACATATACGCAGTTCGAAAGGGGATCTTACATATTGAATTGTTGAAATGTAGGTTGAGGTATGTGATTATATATTCTTTATGATTTATTCTCTTTAAATTATTTTCTTATAAGGGTTAATTATGTGTTGTTAAGTTTTATGCCATTTTTTATGTATAATTGGTTGGTTAGAATTCATTGACCTTGATTTCTCTCATAACCCACCAACCTATAACGTCCTAACCCATATTGAGCACGTATTGATTTATTTTAAGTATTAGTCAATATTGATAATCTACCACAAATTTTTAACCCTCTATTGGAGCCACCTTTTTCAACAGGTTTAAATATATTTTTTTAAATCAAATGTTGGTTTTTGAATTCTTTTTCACTTCGTGACATTTACATACTGAAAATCTCAGTAGTCTCGACATGCGAAGTAGCGAAGGATGTTATGTTTCATAAGTTACCACTATTTATCGTTAAACGAAAGTTTTTACTCTTTGTAACTCGGAATATCACTCTTCGGGAGTTACAAGTCACAAGATTTACAAGCCCCGATGTGTGAGGTCACAAAAATTTTTAAAAAAACCTACCTCAGGTGAAAGCCGAGAGTAAAAATCTTTAAACCCCAGACAAGTGTTGTTGGGATTTCGCGTCTCGGCATTCACTCTCTCCTAAAACATACCGTCATAACTCCAAAAGACGAAGCCGCAAGACTTTCACATAAGTAACCCAAGTTAGTGTCCAAGGTGATTAGTTTTGACCATGGTTAAAGTCTCTCAGGATTTCGTGACTCGTCATATGTTCCTCTTGGAAACTATACCTTCAAAACCCCAAGTGGCGAAGTCACGATGTTGCTCAAACATAATTAATTAAAACACTTAATCTGATTTACCTTCTGGTTTAAATAAATCACATCATAGTGATCTCGGGATTTCACGACTCGGCTAGCGCTCCTCCCGGAAACTATACCCTCGAAGCCCTGAGCCGCAAAGTCGCGATATAAATTAAAACATGATTAATTAAACACTTAATCCTGGTTACGTCCTTGCTTAACTAAATCTAATCATCGCGATCTCGGGTTTTATAGGCTCGAAAGGTTAGAGTGAAAACTCCCGATACGGCGAACGTCGAAAGGTTGTTCAAAGTTTAAGTAAGCTTAATCAAAAAAGATAAGCCAACTTAATCAATGTTCAATACAAATAACAATATGCACAGTCTATGAGGTAATTTTAAATTTCCTTGCGCCAACTTGTGTCACGAACTGTCAAAATTTATGGAATTAATTGGAAATGAGGCGAAATGGCAAGTAAGGATAGGGTCTTTATTGCTAAATCTATCTCTAAATATGATTTGATCGTTCTGTTCATAAAGACACCAAGATTTTAAATGATCGAAGATATAGATCTTTTTCCTTTATGTTCTATTCATAAAGCTCATTTCTATGCCACTCAGATAAGTTTTCTCAGCAAATTGATCTCTGTACGTATATGCATTTTTATTATAGGAGAGCTAAGTCACAATCTTCTGTCATGGCCCCGTGAAAAGCATCAAAGACAAGTGTTGAGATTTCGAGACAAGGCTCCGATAATGTTTCGGATACTTCACCTCAAAGCGTTGATTCCGTACGAACCTGGTCATACATCTCAGAGGTTTTGCAATCAGATTTGGTGAATTGTTCAGACAATTCCAGTGACAATGAGAAAGATGACATGAATTCCAAATAAGAGATCGTCATCTAGGAAGAGATGCACAAAGTAGCGTCCAGGCCATGTCTTCTTCCTTACTATGACATGATCCGATGGGAGCTAGATAATGTAGATATCCCTACCAGAACCATCATCAGCGAGAAGAAGGTCACTATTGGGACCTTTAGACCAGAAAACTTACAGGCGATGTACAAGTTACCACCCACGTTGAACTTCATATACAATGCAACGTTTCTAGAGGATTTTAAAAAGAAGGAGTGCGAGTAATACGGGAAAAGATTATCTGATTTGATCAAGGATTGGGTCTCACACCCAATGAATTTCAGGGCAGATAGAAATGGAGTTTATTCCATATCTTATTTGGAACCACAGTTCAAATACATAGCGATGATGACCTGTAGATTGTACGGGAGGGAAGACACCGCGCATTTTTTCCTCCCATGGGTGCCTCTGATACATACAGTAGTAGAAGGCTATTCTTTCGACTGGGCCAAACTATTATCAGATAGTCTGACCAGTCGGATTATAGAGTATCAGACGTAGAGGGAAAGTAGGAAAGCCACCTCATTTTTTATGTTTGCATACATCATAGACGCCATGTGTTCCATGACACCTTTTCCCTTAAAGAGTTGGAGCTGGGCTCCATCGAAGACTGAGCCTATACATGTCTATCATTCTAAGATTTGGGAGGATAAGGCCTCAAATTTTATATATGAAATCTTCAATTGGGTAATGGTACCAATGCATGTCAACATCTTTGGTAATCCACCGCCCCGGATCTCAGATAGCATTGCGGCCAATTTGAGCAGGGTGGCTGACTGGTACGTAGAGGAAGAGTTTTCATACATCAAGGTTTTTGATGCTTATGTCCCTCCACATGCTCTACCATTATTTATACCCGATAGGTTGGCATGTCGCAAGATCACCATGTAAACCGTGATTGGTGGCACAAGTAAAGAGTTGAAAGGATTTTCAAAGAAGGTATGGCCACCTTTCCCCATTCATTTAAACACCTATTCTTTATTATATTTAGGGCATCCAAAGGCTGAGGCAGCAGCCTTAGAAGATATAAAATTGGTCCATATTGAATTCAAGAAACATGACCCACACAGGGTCGTGTGTAATCACTTGGCTAGTTGTGGCCTTAAAAGGTTTGAGCACGAGAATTCGCCTCATGATGATATTTTTCGAGGCACGAGATCATATGCCGAGGTTTTGGCTCGAATACAAGCCTTGTCGCCCGAAGAGAGGGTCGATGTTTTCAAATTCCAAAAACATAGGTGGAGCTGCCTTCCCCTGTATTACGGGGTGAGAATCCAATGACCGTAGAGGTGGAGAAAACAAAAGCCGAAGGCTCCAAAGATTCAGCACCTGGATAATAAGAACAACATGATAAAGAAGAGAAAACTGGGGGCCCAAAACAGGAAGCTGAGGCTTCCAATCCTCCAAGCGAGACAACTTCGGTCGTTACTCCAGGGAAATCATCTAAACAGGTCAGTAATCCCATTGTTTTTGTTACTCCCCTGCAGTTGACAAAGGGAATACCCGACGTAGGTTGGATTTTTGGTGAAGAATTAACACCCATATCAGTGGAAGAGATACCTCTGAATGAATTCTTCTTTGATAAGAAGAGAAAGTTTGTCGTGAGACAAGAACTCTACCAAGAGGCAGGTACTATGTCCAAGAAATTTAAAATTATAACCGATGGAAGAAACATGAAGAAAGAAGAATTTTCAACGCAAATAGCAGGAACATTGGGTGATTTCGCTACGACAAACCAATATTCAGTCGGGACCCTAAAAGATCAGCTGAAGCGAAAAAATCGTCTAATCAAGACATTAGAGGCTAAACTAGATACGACAGAGGCTACTACTAAATATCAGGCGAATGCAACTTTGGAACAAGATAGAATAGATTATCTAAATGAAATCGAGCGGCTCAAAGCTGATCTCGAATAGACACAGCTGATGTTTCAGACAAGTCAGATACAGATAGTCCAGCAAGGAGAATTGATAGATAAGCTTCGGTCCAAATTAGACTTAGCCGAAAGCCAAGTAATCGATATCGGGATATTTCAATCCCAAGCAATAGAAATCAGAAAAAGGTTATCAGTGGCACAGCAAGGTCTGCTTGTTAAAGTAGAAACGATTCAAAGTAGTTGCCAACTCATTGATCAGATATTGGAGCACCTCTCTCTCAGAGAAAGGGAAGTCAGAGCGGCTCGGGTTGTGTTCCAGGAGGCTATTATAGCCACAACGAGAAAGGAAATAAGTAGTAGTTCCAGTTTTCCCATCTCAGAGCAGACTAGGGGCAATATCTTGTTGAAAGAATGGGAGCAAAATATATCTGAAGGAAGACAACAAGGTAAGGAGATAAGAAAACCGTGTGAAGAAACTTTTGGTTTGTTAAATGGGATGTGGTTGTGTTCTAATGGTGAAAGTAGCATTGAGATACTGGGTCAGATCAATACAGCCAAATATCTACTAAATATCAAGGAAAATGAAGAAAGAGAAATAGCCAAAATTTCACAAATAACCCAGACAGACATAGTTCAAATAGATAAATGGCTAATTAAACCAAGTATATTATTATGTTCTATCAGCACCAAAGACTAGCAGATAGAAGGAAAGTTGCCACGATTGGTGAAAGATTGTTATGTTTTTTAGGCCAATAATCAAGCAGAACCTTCTAAGTTGATATCACAGTTGGTGGAGAAGTGCGTTATTTGCACGGAGTAGGCGAAAAGGAAGGTTTCTGGTACCAAATGAGGACAGAGATAAAGAAACAAAATGTTTTAACTCCTTTGATTGTAACTAAAAATATCTGGAACGATTGAGATTCCAGCATATAAAAATCTGTATAAATATACATTTTGTAGAAAGAAAAAGGGTTGGACCTTTTTGGTCGATTGTAAAAGAGGCTATCTTATTTTTGAATTAATACAAAAGCAATCCGGAGAATCTCGATTCTGTCCCGACTGTGCTATGAGTTTGTTCTCTTTGTTATTCATATTCAATCTTATTTCGCTTATATGCATCTAATGAATGTTGCACTGCAATTTAGTAAAACTTCTACTATGGTGGTTAAATTTTATTCATCTATATCGTTTACAGTTTTTCCTCTGTATTGGCTAACAACAGCTACAAGATGTGTGAACCTTTAAGTTGTCATATTTTATGCTTCGTCAGATTCCTTCTTAGTCTATTTTATTCCTTTGTTTAAGGAGTGAGATTCTCCCTTGATAGGAGCCTTACTTTATAAACAGCTAAATGTTTTTCTCATATTTCACACACTTTTTATTTCAAATATAACGCAGTTATGAAAAAAGTCCTTTGGTTTTCATTTTGTCCTTAACATTAAGTTTAAAGTTCTCTTTATAAGATCAAATTGATACAGCATAAAAACTTTCATATTTTGTTTAAATTTTTGTGTTCCTCTATGACTATCCCCATTGTAAGACAACCTAATATTGAACCCGGTTTATCGGACCAAACCCTTATCACTTTAAATCTCTTCGATAATATACTTAAAACAGCCACCAACCAATTAGAACTTGAATTTTCATGGGCTGCAATCGAACGGGATATAAACATCCAAGAACAGTTGGAAGCCAGACAGCGACAACCTAGAAATCAACCCTAGCTTCCTTTCCTGAAGGTAAACTCTCCTCCCTTTTTACACCTTACTAACTTTCGGATGCCTAGACACTGTAATTTTTAAATTTTTAAGTACAGACTCTGGAACAACATCTTTTTGGTGCCAATGTCGGGGAACGAAGTTACGAAACCTTTTCCTTGGGAAGAACGACATATATTTTCAAGTTTCACCCTTTGATAGTGAACAAAGAGTGGGAAATTTCTAAAGGATTTTCCTATCTTTCACTTGGCGACTCTACGTATAAGTAAACTGGCATCCAGTCAAAGGAATACCAGACAAAACCCAGAGAGCAAGCAGACCACGCCTGTTTCAGATCCCGAAAAAATACTGAAAGCTAGAGGTTCTCTTAAGCCGACTACTGCAGTCTATCAACTTAAGAACCCGCAGCCCAAGACCAAGACTTCTTGTGAACCTTCAACTTCACATAGTACCCCTTCTGAGACCACTAATTTATTTTTAGCCAGTTATGTGGTTAAAAGTGAAATCCTTCCGAACACCTCTGTTGGACACAAAGGTAAAAACTCTGCAATAAATTTATCAGCAGTTGATATCCCGCCAACTCTTATTTTAGACTTCCCGACCTCACCAAGTCTCGAAGAGTATACTATATATTCAAATCTCACACCTACGGGATCCCCTGATTATGTCTCCTACAAATCCGAGGAGCCAAGTCCTCACATCTCTGTTCACCCGTCTTCGCTTTTCTCATCCCTCGAAGAAGCAAGAAATCCTCTTTTAGTCTTTCATAACCCTTTATATAACACACCCTTTATAGAAGCAAGGGGCCAAGTGCCTCCCCCGCCCCCCAGAGTTTTCACTAAAGTGGCGGCGAGATATGCACCTTTGTTTCTACTCCTACCTCTTCATAACCTTCCTGAAAATTATATAAAAAATTTACCAAAATTTACAGGGGAAGGGGACTTAACTGCGGCTGAACATATAAATTCCTTCAATCAGTTCGTTGATATTTTAGGTTTGGAACATGCAGACGTTTATTCGAAATTGTTTGTTCAAAATTTTGGAGGATAGGTACAAACCTAGTTTCGAAGCCTACCTACAGGGTCTATCCTTTCTTACGATGCCTTAGAAGATGCCTTTCTTAGACAATGGGGTGAGAGAAAAGACCACTTATATTGTCTGACCGAGTTCGGATCTTTAAAGAAAAGGAATTCAGAAACAGTTATGGAATTTATCCAAAGATTTAACAAACTGTATAATAAGATCCCATCCGAAGTTAAACCCTCCCAACCTGCAGCCAAAGTAACCTTCGTAGGAGCTTTCGAACCTGACTTCGACCTTCTCTTAAGAGAAAGGCAGGGAGCTACCTTAACCTAAATGTAGGATGATGCTGTGGAAATCGAATCTAACATGACGGCCTCTGGTAAGTTGAAAGCTAGGGTAGAAACAGGAAACAAAGAAACCAGACGTTTTAGGGAACAAGCAGGACCCTCGGGATCTAATAGATCCACAGACGACAAGATGGATGATATGGCTAGGCTAATTAAAGTGTTGTCGAATAATATTTCCAGAATGGAGCTAGATCAATCCAAGAGTGATCCTTTCATTAAAAGAGAATTCGAAAGAAACCCCAACCCGCAAAATCAACAAAGGCAGATTAAAAATGAAGATCAGAAAATTCAAACCCCTTTAAAAAATGAAAATTTTATAGGAGGAAATGACCTGGAAGATTTCGAGGGACTTGAAGAAGATGNGTTAAACCCTCCCAACCTGCAGCCAAAGTAACCTTCGTAGGAGCTTTCGAACCTGACTTCGACCTTCTCTTAAGAGAAAGGCAGGGAGCTACCTTAACCTAAATGTAGGATGATGTTGTGGAAATCGAATCTAACATGACGGCCTCTGGTAAGTTGAAAGCTAGGGTAGAAACAGGAAACAAAGAAACCAGACGTTTTAGGGAACAAGCGGGACCCTCGAGATCTAATAGATCCACAGACGACAAGATGGATGATATGGCTAGGATAATTAAAGAGTTGTCAAATAATATTTCCAGAATGGATCTAGATCAATCCAAGAGTGATCCTTTCATTAAAAGAGAATTCGGAAGAAACCCCAACCCTCAAAATCAACAAAGGCACACTAAAAATGAAGATCAGAAAATTCAAACGCCTTTAAAAAATGAAAATTTTATAGGAGGAAATGACCTGGAAGATTTCGAGGGACTTGAAGAAGATGTGACAAATTTGGGCGATGACTGCATTTAGCCCTATGTAACTAAAGAAGATTACGAGAGGTCGTTGAACACACCGCAAACATCAAATGAAGATGATGATATAAACAACAATGATTTCGCTATATGTCAAGAAACATCTAATTCCATGACAGTTGTGGTCCAACCGAGGTATAGCTTGAGGTCTAAAAACAAACCTACGTTGATTTCTCAACCGAAGAAAATTCTCCCTAGAGGTGAAATATATGTGCCTGCCCCGAAAGAGACTAAAACATCCAACAAAAAAATAAAAGAGGTAGACTTGTTGGACCTCAAAACGAAGGAGGCTGAGACCCAAACAAGGGGAATCAAGACAACTGAGACACTCGCTCCGGTAAGTAAACTCATGAGTAATAAATATTCCCAGACAAATAATTTGGAGAAGAAA
Source organism: Picea glauca (assembly GCA_000966675.3). Lineage (NCBI taxonomy): Eukaryota > Viridiplantae > Streptophyta > Pinopsida > Pinales > Pinaceae > Picea > Picea glauca. The sequence continues at coordinate 11,246 of JZKD02S0000585.1, forward strand.
GAGCTCGAGGTTTCAACCAGAGAAACTGACAAAGTTAGCGGTGGTTTTAGTTTTGAAAATGAGATAAAGAGGATAAAAATACTGATCCCACTGGTTGAATTAGTAAAGAATCCTGCATATCAAAAGCAAATAACCAAAGTGATAGGTTGTTTAGATCAAGAAAGTCAATCAGACGTAATAAATTTAGAAGATGATAAGCCCAATATCACTTTTGGTCCACATTTTGAGGGTGCCAGAGACACCGTTTCTCCTTTCTATATCACCCTAAAAGTGCATGATCGACTACTACATAACTGCATGCTAGATTCTGGAGCTTCACATAATGTGATGCCCAAAGCAATTATGGATAGACTAGGCCTCGAGATCACCCGACCTTATGGAGATCTCTACTCTTTCGATTCGAGAAGAGTCAAGTGCATGGGTATGATAAAAGATTTAGTAGTCACCCTTGCACAGGTCCCAGTCAAAAGTGTCCTGATGGACGTAGTTATTGTTGATATCCCCCCAAAGTATGGCTTACTACTATCAAGGTCATGGGGAGCCAAACTTGGGGGGTCCCTCCAACTAGACATGACTTATGCCACAATTCCTGTATTTGGTGGGAAACTTACTCAGTTATATAGAGAAACGAGGTTAGCCTATACAATGAGCAATCCTCAAAATCCTAACAATTTTCATGTTTACATTGCTGATCAAGATCTAGGAAATTGTATTTTGTTTTTTGATGATGGTATAGACAGTTGCATAGAAGAGAATTACATAGATGAGAAAGAACCTGAAAATATGCATAGCACGGGGATCTGGAAAATGTTTTTTAACGGTGCTCTGTCATGTGAAGGAGAAGGTGCAGGAGTACTTTTTGTGGCACCTGAAAATAAATGTGTTGTCCCTTTTTCTTACAAGCTTCAATGGGATATAGACTACACTAACAATGTATGTGAATATGAATCCTTAGTATTAGGATTGGAAGCTACCAAGAAGTTGAACATAAAGAACCTGGAAGTATATGGAGACGTTGACTTGATAGTCAAACAGATGAATCGACAATACCAGGCCAAACACCTGAGATTGAGAGCGTATAGAAATTGTGCCTGGGATCTAATGGAAAAAAAAATCTCGTCTGTAAATATCCACTTCATTCTGCGTGCCGAAAATTTGCAGGCCGATTCGTTAGCCAAGGCAGCCTCAACGTCCGCTCCCCCCACAGCTTTTAAGTCAAAATACCATATAGAGGTAAGGCACAGACCATCCATCCCAAACAACATACAACACTGGTAGGTTTTCGAGGATGACGAACAAGTCAAGAAGTTCCTAGAAGCAGTGGGCGACTTTTTTGAAACTCACATCAATCAAGAGAATCAAAATGATCACACCTGGATCATGCAAGAAGGAGAAGACCCTCAGGAGTTCCGAGAAAAATTTACCAACCATCGCATGTTAGTTTTAAAAAGTAATTAGATTCCAAAGGGACTAATCCCCCTAGAAATACTTTTCGATCAAAATGACATGCCTTTAAAATCCACTCTCCAACCCCAACTAGAACAGATTGAAGATTGCGACGTAGGGACAAAAGAGGAACCTAGGATGGTGAAAATATCAAAGTACCTTCCTCCTGAGGTGAAAAATAAGTATAAAGATTTGCTTGCACAATATAAAGACATTTTCACTTGGTCTTATGAAGAGCTTAGGACCTATGACACTACTGTGATCGAACATAAGATACCTCTGAAGCCTGGTGTTAAACCCTTTAGGAAAAATCTTAGACAAATCAACCCTATCCTATTACTCGTAGTCGAAAGAGAAGTTAAGAAGCTTTTAGACGCAAAAATAATAGTACCACCGAGATACTCCGATTGGGTGGAAAACCTGGTTCCGGTTAGAAAAAAGAGTGGGGAGATTAGATTGTGTGTTGATTTCAGAAAGTTAAATAAATCTTCCCTCAAAGACAACTATCCTTTACCTAAAATGGATCACGTCTTAGAAAAGGTAGTCGGAGCAAATAGGATGTCTATGATCGACAATTTCTCTGGGTACAATCAAATTGTTGTAAATGAACAAGATAAAGAAAAAATAGCCTTCACTACACCCTGGAGTACATTCATGTATGATAAAATGCCTTTTGATCTAATGAATGCAGGTGCCACCTTCCAGCGTGCTATGGATATCGCTTTCATTGGCGAAAGAGACAAGTTTGTAGTTATCTATCTCAATGATCTAACTATTTTTTCTAAGTCTGACGAAGATCATTTAATACATATCAAACAGACTTTCGAAAAATGTTGCAGGTTCGGTCTGTCTTTAAACCCCAAAAAGTCTTTCTTCGCCATGCGAGAAGGTAAAATCCTGGGCCATATTGTGTCCCGAGACGGAATTAAAATTGATCCCAGCCAGGGTTCAAGCTATAGACACAATCAATATTCCTAGAAATGTAAAAGAAATTCAGTCATTCTTAGGAAAGATAAACTTTTTGCGAAGGTTTATCCCAAACTTTGTTGAAATTGTGAAATTAATCACAGGTATGTTAAAGAAAAACAGTGAGGTAAAATGGACAGCAGAGGCCAAAGAATCGTTTGCACGTATCAAGAAGGTTATAAGTGAGGCACCTATACTAGCAAGCCCCGACTACCTAAAGGATTTTCTCATTTTCTCGTTCGCCTCCGACCATACCATTGCCACGATGATCCTCCAAAAAAATGAGGAAGGTTTCGAACAACCGATAGCCTTTATCAGAAAAGTCTCAGAGACGCGGAACTAAAATACGATATAATGGAAAAACAAGCATATGTTATGGTAAAGGCATTAAAGGATTTTATAACTTATGTATTGCATTCCAAGATAATCGTGTATGTACCGACTAGCTCTGTAAAAGACATTTTAGTGCAACCTGACAGTGACGGAAAAAGGGGACGGTGGCTCGCAAAAATTCAAGAATTTGATCTGGAAATAAAGCCGACGAAACTAGTAAAAGGTCAAGGTTTGGCTAAACTCTTAGCTGAATCTAATTTCAGAGCCCTCAGCATGAATAGCATACAGGGATGTGGAGAAGATGAAGATATGAGCGAGCTCTATGAGCAAACAAGTGAAATCAGAATCGAAGAGAAGTTTACCTCCTCTAACTGGTATAAAAACATAGTATCCTACCTACTGACTTTGAAGTGTTCGAGTGATTTATCTCCATCCAAAGCCAAAACGCTAAAAATACATGCGGTCAAATATTGTATATCTGAGGGAAAATTGTTTTGGAAGGACCCACTTGGCTTCATGTTGGTTTGTTTGGTTGAATCTGATACAGAGGAGGTCATAAGCGAATTCCACGAAGGAGTGTGGGGGGGGACATCACGCTTGGAGAGCGACATATTATAAAATCCTGAGGGCAGGGTATTATTGGCCTAAACTTTTCTCGAATGTAAATTCCAAAGTCAGGGCTTGTGACCCTTACCAACTGTTTGCAGACAAGCATAAACTCCCAGCACTACCTTTAGTTCCAGTCAAAACAGAGGCTCCTTTTCAACAATGGGGACTGGATTTTATAGGCGAAATTATCCCCCATTCCAGTGCTCAACACAAATGAATCCTAACCACCACAGATTACTTTACTAAATGGGTAGAGGCTATTCCAACCAGGAGGGCTATAGATTCGGTGGTAATAGATTTCCTAGAAGAAAACATTTTATCTAGATTCGCCTGCCCCCGAAAGATAGTAACAGATAATGCCCAGGCTTTTAAATCTATGACTATGATCAGTTTTTGCCAAAAATACAATATTGTACTCGACCATTCTACGGCATATTGTCCCCAAGGAAATGGACTGGCCGAGTCTTTGAACAATAGTCTGATCAACATAATTAATAAAATGTTGAACGAGAACAAGATATCCTGGCATGTACATTTAAAATATGCACTATGGGCAAATTAGATTGGCACGAAAAAATCCATCGGCATTTCTCCTTTCTAGATGGTATACGGGACTGATGTGGTATTACCCATAAACTTGGCACTTCCCGTAATGAAACTATGGCAAGATGATAAAGAAGAACCAAACCACATCACAAGGAGAATAAATTAGATGATCGAAGTACAACAACACGGGGTCGAAGTGGACGAAAGATTGCAAAAATATCAAGATGACATGAAAACGTTATTTGACAGTAAGACAAAAGATAGAGAGCTTCTTTCGGGTGATTTGGTCTTAAGATGGGATGCTAGGAAGGAAGATTCAGCGAAACACGGTAAATTTGATCATATTTGGTATGGGCCATTTAGAGTCGCAGCTTCCGAAGGAAAAAATTCANTTACCAACCATCGCATGTTAGTTTTAAAAAGTAATTAGATTCCAAAGGGACTAATCCCCCTAGAAATACTTTTCGATCAAAATGACATGCCTTTAAAATCCACTCTCCAACCCCAACTAGAACAGATTGAAGATTGCGACGTAGGGACAAAAGAGGAACCTAGGATGGTGAAAATATCAAAGTACCTTCCTCCTGAGGTGAAAAATAAGTATAAAGATTTGCTTGCACAATATAAAGACATTTTCACTTGGTCTTATGAAGAGCTTAGGACCTATGACACTACTGTGATCGAACATAAGATACCTCTGAAGCCTGGTGTTAAACCCTTTAGGAAAAATCTTAGACAAATCAACCCTATCCTATTACTCGTAGTCGAAAGAGAAGTTAAGAAGCTTTTAGACGCAAAAATAATAGTACCACCGAGATACTCCGATTGGGTGGAAAACCTGGTTCCGGTTAGAAAAAAGAGTGGGGAGATTAGATTGTGTGTTGATTTCAGAAAGTTAAATAAATCTTCCCTCAAAGACAACTATCCTTTACCTAAAATGGATCACGTCTTAGAAAAGGTAGTCGGAGCAAATAGGATGTCTATGATCGACAATTTCTCTGGGTACAATCAAATTGTTGTAAATGAACAAGATAAAGAAAAAATAGCCTTCACTACACCCTGGGGTACATTCATGTATGATAAAATGCCTTTCGATCTAATGAATGCAGGTGCCACCTTCCAGCGTGTTATGGATATCGCTTTCATTGGCGAAAGAGACAAGTTTGTATTTATCTATCTCAATGATCTAACTATTTTTTCTAAGTCTGACGAAGATCATTTAATACATATCAAACAGACTTTCGAAAAATGTCGCAGGTTCGGTCTGTCTTTAAACCCCAAAAAGTCTTTCTTCGCCATGCGAGAAGGTAAACTCCTGGGCCATATTGTGTCCCGAGACGGAATTAAAATTGATCCCAGTCGGGTTCAAGCTATAGACACAATCAATATTCTAGAAATGTAAAAGAAATTCAGTCATTCTAAGGAAAGATAAACTTTTTGCGAAGGTTTATCCCAAACTTTGTTGAAATTGTGAAATTAATCATAGGTATGTTAAAGAAAAACAGCGAGGTAAAATGGACAGCAGAGGCCAAAGAATCGTTTGCACGTATCAAGAAGGTTATAAGCGAGGCACCTATACTGGCAAGCCCCGACTACCTAAAGTATTTTCTCATTTTCTCGTTCGCCTCCGAGCATACCATTGCCACGATGATCCTCCAAAAAAATGAGGAAGGTTTCGAACAACCGATAGCCTTTATCAGAAAAGTCTCAGAGACATGGAACTAAAATACGATATAATGGAAAAACAAGCATATGTTATGGTAAAGGCATTAAAGGCTTTTATAACTTATGTATTGCATTCCAAGATAATCGTGTATGTACCAACTAGCTCTGTAAAAGACATTTTAGTGCAACCTGACAGTGACGGAAAAAGGGGACGCTGGCTCGCAAAAATTCAAGAATTTGATCTGGAAATAAAGCCGACGAAACTAGTAAAAGGTCAAGGTTTGGCTAAATTCTTAGCTGAATCTAATTTCAGAGCCCTCGACATGAATAGCATACAGGGATGTGGAGAAGATGAAGATATGAGCGAGCTCTATGAGCAAACAAGTGAAATCAGAATCGAAGAGAATTTTACTTCCTCTAACTGGTATAAAAACATAGTATCCTACCTACTGACTTTGAAGTGTCCGAGTGATTTATCTCCATCCAAAGCCAAAACGCTAAAACTACATGTGGTCAAATACTGTATATCTGAGGGAAAATTGTTTTGGAAGGACCCACTTGGATTCATGTTGGTTTGTTTGGTTGAATCTGAAACAGAGGAGGTCATAAGTGAATTCCACGAAGGAGTGTGGGGGGGACATCACACTTGGAGAGCGACATCTTATAAAATCCTGAGGGCAGGGTATTATTGGCCTAAACTTTTCTCGAATGTAAATTCCAAAGTCAGGGCTTGCGACCCTTACCAATTGTTTGCAGACAAGCATAAACTCCCAGCGCTACCTTTAGTTCCAGTCAAAATAGAGGCTCCTTTTCAACAGTGGAGACTGGATTTTATAGGCGAAATTAACCCCCATTCCAGTGCTCAACATAAATGAATCCTAACCACCATAGATTACTTTACTAAATGGGTAGAGGCTATTCCAACCAGGAGTGATATAGATTCGTTGGTAATAGATTTCCTAGAAGAAAACATTTTATCTAGATTCGGTTGCCCCCGAAAGATAGTAACAGATAATGCCCAGGCTTTTAAATCTATGACTATGATCAATTTTTGCCAAAAATACAATATTGTACTCGGCCATTCTACGGCATATTGTCCCCAAGGAAATGGATTGGCCGATTCTTCGAACAATAGTCTGATCAACATAATTAATAAAATGTTGAACGATAACAAGAGATCTTGGCATGTACATTTAAAATATGCACTATGGGCAAATCAGATTGGCACGAAAAAATCCATCGGCATTTCTCCTTTCTAGATGGTATACGGGACTGATGTGGTATTACCCATAAACTTGGCACTTCCCGTGATGAAAATATGGCAAGATGATAAATAAGAACCAAACCACGTCACAACGAGAATAAATTAGATGATCGAAGTACAACAGCACAGGGTCGAAGTGGACAAAAGATTGCAAAAATATCAAGATGACATGAAAACGTTATTTGACAGTGAGACAAAAGATAGAGAGCTTCTTTTGGGTGATTTGGTCTTAAGATGGGATGCTAGGAAGGAAGATTCAGCGAAACACGGTAAATTTGATCATATTTGGTATGGGCCATTTAGAGTCGCAGCTTCCGAAGGAAAAAATTCATTTTTATTAGAAATTCTTGATGGTAAAATTTTCAACGCCCCCGTCAATGGGCGTTATCTAAAACACTACATGAAATAATTGGTTCCCAAAGGATTTCCATTGCATATACCGGTTTGTATTTGCTTTCTATTTCATGATTCCCTTGAGGTAAGTTTTCATTTTTAATTAATTAGGTCAGTATAAATAGAGATACGCAATTTTCAAATACGTTCAACTCTTTTAAGGGACACTCTCTGTGTTTACAGGATTTCGGCTTGCGACCTAAATGAGTGAAAAGAGGAAATGGAAAGTCATGTATCGAAGGCTGAATTCACCGAAATCAAGTGATAGAAAAGGTTTTCGGTTGTTTCAAAATGGTAAGGTAAAGGTATGAACTCCCGAGAATTCTGTTCTTTAAGAAAGCAAAGGTCTCCTAAGCACCGTAAAGGTCCCATCAATCTAATGTTTTCATTTAGTTGTTATTAAAAAGAAAAATTACTTGCTCTGGGTCCTAAGAAGTTAACTTAAAATAAATATAGGTGATAGTTAAGTAAAGCATCTCTGGGAAAGGGTTTTCAAAAAACGATTTTAATTTTTGACCCCTGCTCCTCAGTGTACAAAAATTTGTCCGTCACCTTTCTTCTAGTCCTCACTTTTATCTTTTTAAAAAATCCAAGTACCTTTATGGATTTATATACATAGGGGGAAGAGATTATGTTAACTTTTAAATATGTAAAGCGTATTTTGGAAAGGAAGCTGGTCTTCATAACTCCTCAGTCTCTTACTAAGCAAGTTATGTGTAAGTGGATCCTGACTATTCTAGGATTTTCAACAGTTTTGAAGGATTGAGGCTTTCTCTAAGGAAAACCCCTCGAAATGATTTTTCCCTTTTTCCCTATGGGTTAAGGTGTGGTGAAGGTTAAGGGAAGGTTGGTACTGAGAAATCAAAGTAAGTCAACAGACCTCCATCGCAAAATATTATACAAACATCACCCCTCATACAAACTGATTGCCCCCACTTCATGTTCTAAAAAGAAATTTATAAGACAGATGGTGAAAAGAAAGTCATATCTAATTGTACATCTATTCTGAAGAGACGATGAAAGGAAATTCAGAAATGTTTACCCTCGTCTCAGCATTTAAATGCATAAATATATTCCGAAGTGGTGAAAGGAAATTCAGCAAAAAAGGGGCAGATAACTTCATCGGGGTACTAAACAGGCCCGCTGGCAGTGAAGCAATATCTGATATGTCTGTAAGGTTGTTATACATGATTTTCACTCTACTCTGGTAATCAACTTTCTCGAGACTGGATCCACATCCTAAATCCAGACGGGACTC
>JZKD02S0000596.1:0-12229 GCA_000966675.3 Picea glauca
AATGTGCTCCACTTGCAAATTTTTGTATCATTCATTTAACATCAACCTGTCTTAGTGGGATCTTACAACCGATCACCTGACAAGTCTCACAAACATATTCATGATTATGTTTCCTTCTCTTCACGAAAATAACCATCAAGAAACCACTATTTCCCTTTTGTTACAAGATAAAATCACAATTCAACATTTTAGACGGGTAGTCACTGCACTACCCAAGGCAGTGGGATAACTATTCCAGTCTCTCTTCCTACCACTAACCATTCTTGGTCAACAGACCTCTTCCAAGGGAATCCTTTCCTAAATTCCCTCTTACCGCTATCTGAGTATACCAAGACATATCCATATGGCTACCATCCACCTTTGGATTTCAATCTGACCCATTGGCCATCTAAAAGTGCTCCAGCACTTCCTTAACTAGACCTTCTATCGGTCTCTCATTAATCCTTACAGTCCTATATTTATAAGGTAATAGGTCACCGCATTGTCATAATTTCATTCATGTTGTTAACTCCTGCTGACATCAGGTCGTTCTCATCTAAAAGGTCCATCATTAAACCATACCTTACAATCAACAACAAGTTCTACTAATTTTGTTTGCAAGATATATATATGCACCACAACATATTCACACCTTGCATCTTCATGCATAAACAAAGGCCTAAGTCAATAGGCATATAAATTTCCTTTAGTATAGACATGAGCTCAAAAACTGGCTTATATGTTCAGATCATTTTCCTTCCCTTATAAGGGTTCTGAATGGTCCAGAGGATTCATTTTTCCTTTGCTTAACTATGTCATTCCAATAATCAGTTTCCTTTATTACAGACCAAGTAAAATGACCTCACTATATTTCCATCAATCCTCTAAAACTGAGGAATTATTCATACAGGGTTTAGTCCTTTATTAAGGCAACAATGTATTACTGCCAAGGGTTCTATCCATCCTTACTCAAGTTCCTTTAACCACAAGGAATTCTCCATAAGGGTTTTATCCCTTAATAAACAACTATTATGATTATCATAGCTCCTTCATCCCATGCTTACGGGTAGCATTATAAATACCATTTCATTCATCCTTTGGACTGACACAATACCATAACAAAAAATTTCCATTTCAGCCAGAATTTCCAAGGTATAGTTTCAATATGTTATCCTTCCCCCCAAGGAAATTATTCAGATAATAACCAAGATTTTAAACACAAAGAGATCTCTTTTAAACATGATCATATATATACCTAATAGATCAGTTATGATTGAATTATGGCCCATCTAGGCCTAGTGTTGTAGCCTACTCTGATACCACCTGTAACACACACAACCCCATAAGTACCCTTTTAAGGGATGAAGTATTATTTTTTTTCATTTTTCTTGAACCTCTACACTGTTTTCTTCTGCTCGCCGAGAGATTTCCAACGATTGTAAGTTTGCTCAAAATGAAACTCTATATCAAAAGTTATGGCCCTTCGAATTTTATGGGACTTTATTGGCCAAATGTGTATGTATTGTCACATGGATCCATGCCATCATGTCCATCCGATGTGGCACTAACATGTCATCACATGTCACCCTTAGTATAGACATGATTGCAGGCGTGGCAGTCGCCACCAATTCCACTGGGCGTTGGCTTGGTTACATCGGTTGATGTCATCTCGGGACATCGACCATCGGGATGTCGACCCTTTTCCATTTTCAATACTAAGCTTTGAAACTCTCCTGAGACCTTCTTTAACTAGGTGTTGACACTTATACATCGCACATAAGGTTTATGATGTAGTCTGATGTCATCTCAGGACGTTAGCCCTCCGTATCTCAAGACATCGACCCCTGCCACTATTCACACATCCCAAAATGCTCGATCCAAGATGAGATGGAACCTAGGAAACGTGGCCCTGTCCTAGCATGCCACATGTCCTAACCACAGCATGACATGTGGCCACCTTCATCTCGTGACATGTGGCACAATTTTTTCCCATGGAGATATGTTTGGAAATGATAAAACCACTTGACATGTGGCACAATTACTATGTGACACATGGACCTCCCACATGGACTGACGTGACATACACGTCATCAATGCTCCCAAGGTTCTCCCAACTAGATGTTGACATGTTTCCGCTCCTTATTTTTTGAATGACATCATATCGGATCTGTCGAGCATCGACTACTAGCCTTTTTCATGATGCCTATTTCCCAAAATCTCCCAATAGCCGAGATCCGATTACAGTTGTCATCTTGGGGCACATGGCCCTATCTGCTCATGCCACCTGGCATGACACGTGGCACCCGTACCACTCGGCACGTGGCACTCATTTTCTACCAAAACCTCCATCCAAATATTCCAAATCAAGGTGACATGTGGCCCTCCCTTGTCACGACACATGGCACCACCACGTAATAGTAGACTTCGGGACCACGGACCCTTACCAACCTCATGTAGATTAAAACCCCCACGGTCAGTCATCTGGGGATGATGAGATACTTAATTACGGTAATCCCATGATTAAGGGATGGATAACCGCATTGATTCTCATGGTTATGGGTCTATGAGATCTACGACTAAGATCTCTTGCACTCATATCCAACGATTGTCAGGGTTTCCTTTCATGATTCTAGTGTACGATTCTCAACTTGGTGTATTTCAGACTGCGACACTTTCCCTATCTCTTGTAACCTAAAAATCCCTGAGGTCCATTGTCCAGGGATTACAAGGTGATTAAGGACCATTAATCATGGAGTTATGACCCCTTGTATTCACCATGATATCTACAACTTAGATCTGATGGCTCGAGTCTAAGGCGCTCTTCCAAAGGCTTGAGCCTAACCGGGATCCACACTTGACTTTCCGGTGAATCAAATGTTGACAAGTGTCAATCTCTTGAACTCGTGTCTTCCATGTTGGCGTTGCATGTCTCTCCTGATGTCACCCTCTCTCTCTTGGGATTACGCTTATAATTAAAGATTTAGAACTAGGGGTTGGAACCATGGTCCCAGGATATTGATTATCGAGACTTCCAAAGGGGTTTGGACTTAGAGTTCAAAAGGTCTGATGCTCCGGTGCCCTGGGACACTAGACGGCCTTATGAACTTTTACGAAGATCTACAGTTGAGATCTCTCAGTCGGTAGATCCAACGATTGAAAAACCTAGGTGATGATACAAAGGCTCAGACCCAACAAGGCCCACACTCAAATCATTTATGAACCAGGAGTTGACAAGTGTTTCCCTAGTGACACCCTAGTTTCCATGTTGGCACAACATGTCACGCCAACGTCACTCTCTCACTGGTCTACAAAGGGGAATTTTGACAGTTAATTAGCCTGTCTTTGGATGACTGAGATCTACTCCAACTTGGGGATCAATAGCTACTGAGTCTCCTCACTCCTACAACAATATATAGTCATGAATTTGAGTTATTTTTCCTTAGTAAGCATACAGAGATGTTTACCTTCTGTTGAGTAAGGAATACGTCATTTCTTCAATTCCACTATCACTCAGAATGCAAAGACTTGTTAATGAAATGAAATCTGGCTTGCTAATCAAGCTCACACCTTCAAAAGTAATACAAATGTTTCAACCATTGAATCCATTTACAAACATTCATTTTCATAAATACATGTATAGACATAAATCATTCAACTACGTGGGTTTTCTAACAAGACAATATCAAGCCCATTTACTAGGCATGCACATTTACAATAAAGTTACAGGTAAAATTCATTGTCTTTTACTCAATCACATAGAGTCATAGAATACTTTTTTTTTTTGCAGGATGTAACCAACCAACTAATTGTGGGTGTTCTCCTTTCCACCCAACTGTAATCTCAGAGGCATTCACTCTTAACACTCTGGCCACCCCCATGCCAAGCCATGATACCACCAAGGAACTCTATCATTATTGACTCATCAATCCAATGATTAGATTAGGGAGGTTACTCTCCTCTTCTCTGGAAACAACGGAAGTCTCCCCTTCTTCCTACTTAACTCAGGGCCTCCACAAGGTTTATAAAATGCCTTCGCAACTGGGTTTCCCTCCCAACCAGCATCAAGCTTGCAACCCTCTTGTATTCCAGTCAGGAACTCATGGGATCTTCTCTGCTCCAGCCTGATCACTCTTCTTCACAACTTTATGTTTATGGTCTTCTCTTGACCCCCTATAACTTAAAGCTCGTCTGCTCTCTACCCCTCACGTGCTTCTCTTACACACACACCTTGAGAAGGTTATTGAATGTCCTTCTACTTCCTCTGTTAGAAGGAACCCATGTGGTTAATCATTGTTGTAGGGATGGTACTCTATGGTACCTTTGGCTGACATTTCATCTATCCTAGCCAAGTCTTCCCATACATGTATTCATTGAGGGTGGTTGGTTGCTCAACCACCGGCCCTTCCTTATTAACTAATTTTCCTTGAAATCGGAGTTAAAGGGAATATTTGAATATTCCCAAAATCAAATATTATGAGCGCGGAGGCTTAGGTCCTCTTTAGCATGAGGAACCCCTCTCTAGATTTTCTTCACTATTTCCTCTAGTGGTATCATGGCCAGTACTTTAAGGCTTCACCCCACAGTCAATTTTTGGCATTTACAATGAAACAATAATTACAATAATTACATGTCATTGCATGGAAACTACCAATCGTGATTAGTTACATATACTCATGGTCTAAAGAAGGAGTGTTACATAACTCTTCAACAAGCTTCAAGAGCATGAGGGAGGAATGAGTGTGGAGTTGTGTGATGATGTTCCTTATTCTATGAAAGGCCTGGGCTCCATTTCCTTCTTGATGCCATGAGGTGTAATCGTGAGTTGAATGTTGTTTTGTTTATTCCTAATTTGAAGAAAATTTATTTTGATTTCTTGTATGATATATTTTCAATAAAGAGTTGCATTTGAAGGATGGAAATTCACTATCAATGATTGTATTCTATCAAGTCTGAGGATTTTGGCTAGAGGTGTGTGAGATGGTGGCCTTTATATGTTACTTGTTGATCCTATGGTGTTCATCTATGTCACTGAGATGTTGGAAGATCCTTCTAGTTTTGAGGAGGCACACATAGAGCATGTATGGAAGGATGTGGTGGAGATAGGTTCAAATCTTATTGTTGAATCAATGATTGATTCCAAGCTTCTAGTTGATGGGAGTGTTGAAGAGTACCAAGATAATGTTGTTGAATTCTCTCATTAAGAAAAGGAGATAACATGGATGAGATTTTTGCTCCTATGACCAATGACTAAAGGATTTCTTGAAAAGAGGGAGTTGATAGGATTAGTGGGAATATTGCTAGAAGTTTCTGGCTGTTTTTTATTTAGCATATTGTTTGGATTTGTTTCTCTATGTAGGCAGTTAGTTGTGGTAATTTTTGGAGGTTGTTGGATCTTAGAGATCCACTCTTTTTTTTGGGTGATTGTATTTGCTATATTAGACCAAGAGGATTTGTTTGTATTTAAATTGCTTGAGATAAATGAAATCGCAAGGAGAATTTGAGTGTGTTTCTTCTTCATTTTACTTGCAATTCTTCTTCCTGTTATTTATTAGTTTGTTATTTAAATAGTAGAAGAAACCGAGTAACAGGAAATAAGTTTCCTGAGATGGTGTCAGGGCTTGGGAAAGCGATTTCGCTGTACGAGTTGTGTGAGGCATGATAGCCAGAGCAGAAAGCGCCCATTGTGAGGACACAACCCACGGCTGCATTGTTTGGGAGCAGATCGATGCCAAGTCAACGCTCCAAGTGAAATCTCCAGTTCATCAATCTGTTGTTGCTTGAATCGAGCAGGCTATAGAAAGCCCAAAGCAAGCGCTGAATTTCGAGAAGAAAAATAAATGTTGGCATACGCCAGCAATTGTGAGAGTATCATATCCACACGCTTTTTCCAATAGGATACTAAGAATCCGGCTATCAGGAAGCTCTTGTTCTTCATTGTATTATTTCCCAACAACCGGAAGAGAAGCGACTAGTGGTGTTGTTGATTTATGTGATTGGTGCATACATAAACTGGTGCGTACGGTACGTACGATATGTACGAACGAATCGAATTATATATTCAACCAGCCTACGTGTGGTTGGAGCCAGCTTGTCTTCCCTGGGCAGTGTGAAAGGTAAGCAATTTTTTAAAATTTCCAAGAGAGTTTAATGTGTAATCAAATTTTCAGTTGTTGTCTTTCCTTCTGTGAATTGAACAACATTAAACTCAGCGATTCTAAAAAATTGGAAGGAGCATCCAACTATTCCTCGTGGAAATACTTTATGGAGCTCATCAATGTGATGTCTTCTCCATAGTTGATGGGAAGGAACCAAAACCAACGGATTCCAATGATCAGGCCAAGTGGAGTAAGAGGGATACAAAGGCTTGAATAATTATCTCAATTCAATTAATTTGAAATCATATTCGGTTGTACATGCGAGAGAAAGGCTCGAATAATTATCTCAATTCAATTAATTTGAGATCATATTTGGTTGTACATGCGAGACACTCAAGACACCAAAGAATTATGGGACAAGTTGAAAACCATGTTTGAGTCTTCGAGCATGTCACGGAGGATGTTCCTCACGAGCAAGTTGAACATGTGCAGGATAGTTGAAGGAGAGAGTGTTTCTTCTTATCTTGATAGGATCAAAGAGATCTCAAGTTGAACATGTGCAGGATGGTTGAAGGAGAGAGTGTTTCTTCTTATCTTGATAGAATCAAAGAGATCTGGGTCAACTACATGATGTTGGTGATACAATCTCAAATGAAGAATTGGTAGTTATTGTTTTAAATGGTTTCTCTAATGATTATGAAATGTTTGTACGCAATATTGCAGGTAAAGAAATGATGTCATCATTTGAGAAGTTGTATGACATTTTCATATCCGAAGAGATGTGCAAGAAGGCAAAGAATCAGAGATATTCAGAGGATGTTTCTTTGTGATCGAAAACAAAGAAGTGGTAGAAAAAGAAAAGAGGAAATACCCCTCGAAAACCATTCAATGGGGGTGAGTCTTCTTCTGTTAAAATATTTGATGTGCTCGTTTTACCATAGACAATATCACAATATTGTCACCCAACCATAAGCACACAGTCACCCCCGAGCACCATAACCTTTGCTAGATAGAATGATTCTGGAAGCAACACTAGAGCCAACAAATAACCAAGAGAGTGCATCTTTCTCCAAAGATAGCTCACCAAACAGAAAGTCCCAAAACCACAGAACAAGAACACTACTCAACTACAGCAGTTGTAGTTGCAGTTACCAAGAATACCACCAAGAATATCATAATACCACCAAGAATGTCATCAAGAATACCACCAAGAGATACTAAGAGGTAGGGCACATATCTTAGGCTAGATAGCGCTAGAGAGAGAGACCAAGAACCACCCCAGAAGATCCACCTTCCATCCTTGCAACTCCAACTCCAAACATGTGCCATACTTGAGAGAGTGAGTGAGTTGAGTGAGTGCAAATGAGCTAGAGCACCCTCTATTTATAGCGGTTCTTGTCACTTGTTTGGGTTGACTTGTCCTTTTAGAGGCTAATACTTTAATATTAATTATTTTACTGAACCGACTTGTCTTCTATGGTTTTTACACATCTGTTTAGGGTTTCCTTTGCTTCCAAAATATTTTATTCTAGCCAAAGGTTACAAATGGAGATTAATACCCCCCACAACTACCATAATATCAACACTCCCTTCTAGCTAAGCAGATATTAATTGTAATGGTCTCAAACACATCCATCCATTTCATATGGCATGGGAAAGGCTCACATAGTCTTGTAGACCATTCTACATGTAGCATCATCATAGCCACACAAGTTATCTCATGATCACGCAGATCAAGTCACGAGCAATATCATCACTATCCATCTAGCTGTCAATCACTTCCAACACTATTGGTTGGCACACCATCCTAGGAAACACCTTCAACACCATTGGTAATCTCCATGGAAATCCAGTAGTAATACACAGTTACTACAATGCCATCCAATAGATCACAACAATGTTGATCCATAGTAGTACACAACCAATCCTAGTAGCGCACAACTACTAACTAGTGAAATACAGTCACTACCAGTGGAACACATCCACCACAGTAGTGCATAGCTATTGTTTAGAGACACACAGTCTCCATTGCAATCAACTAATAGCTACACAAGCTATCACTATGCAATACAACAATCTCTTGGCATCAAATCATATCATCGTATGCATCATCTCTCAAGGCCATACTTGATCTAAGTAATCGGGCATGATGTTGAATAAGTCATGTGATAGACTTAGCACACTCAACAAAGTGTCTCGCATAAGTCACTGATCCGAAATCGGATTCAGAAGCCTGACAGGGCATGAAAAATGCTCAAAAATGAAAGTGCTCAAAATCCGACGAAACCAACACCATTGCATCCGGCTCGTCTTCCTGATTCCGATGGTATAATTTTTATGTCAAACGGAGTCCGTATGAAGAAGATATCGCATTCTGTCCGCCGAGTCAAACAGGTAAAATTTTGGGATGCTCACTGTACCTGTCCGTACAGTCCGTACAGGGACACGTGTCAGTTCGTACAAGGACACGTGGCAGGTCCGTACGACGACATGTGGTGGCTTCCGTACAGGACACGTGGCATCACCAAGAGGCGACACGTGTCAAGCGAATTTGGCCGTTTGGAGGTACAGCTGGACCAGTATGGAGGTGACACGTGTCACCACTGACAGGGTGACACGTGGCACGGATGACGTCAGCAGCTTGCGTGGCTCAGATGACGTGGCGTACGGAGGATGACGTGGCTCGATGATGTGGCAATGACGCGACAGTTTGATGTGGCAGCACGTGGTCCAATCAGATGTCGNATCTGTTGTTGCTTGAATCGAGCAGGCTATAGAAAGCCCAAAGCAAGCGCTGAATTTCGAGAAGAAAAATAAATGTTGGCATACGCCAGCAATTGTGAGAGTATCATATCCACACGCTTTTTCCAATAGGATACTAAGAATCCGGCTATCAGGAAGCTCTTGTTCTTCATTGTATTATTTCCCAACAACCGGAAGAGAAGCGACTAGTGGTGTTGTTGATTTATGTGATTGGTGCATACATAAACTGGTGCGTACGGTACGTACGATATGTACGAACGAATCGAATTATATATTCAACCAGCCTACGTGTGGTTGGAGCCAGCTTGTCTTCCCTGGGCAGTGTGAAAGGTAAGCAATTTTTTAAAATTTCCAAGAGAGTTTAATGTGTAATCAAATTTTCAGTTGTTGTCTTTCCTTCTGTGAATTGAACAACATTAAACTCAGCGATTCTAAAAAATTGGAAGGAGCATCCAACTATTCCTCGTGGAAATACTTTATGGAGCTCATCAATGTGATGTCTTCTCCATAGTTGATGGGAAGGAACCAAAACCAACGGATTCCAATGATCAGGCCAAGTGGAGTAAGAGGGATACAAAGGCTTGAATAATTATCTCAATTCAATTAATTTGAAATCATATTCGGTTGTACATGCGAGAGAAAGGCTCGAATAATTATCTCAATTCAATTAATTTGAGATCATATTTGGTTGTACATGCGAGACACTCAAGACACCAAAGAATTATGGGACAAGTTGAAAACCATGTTTGAGTCTTCGAGCATGTCACGGAGGATGTTCCTCACGAGCAAGTTGAACATGTGCAGGATAGTTGAAGGAGAGAGTGTTTCTTCTTATCTTGATAGGATCAAAGAGATCTCAAGTTGAACATGTGCAGGATGGTTGAAGGAGAGAGTGTTTCTTCTTATCTTGATAGAATCAAAGAGATCTGGGTCAACTACATGATGTTGGTGATACAATCTCAAATGAAGAATTGGTAGTTATTGTTTTAAATGGTTTCTCTAATGATTATGAAATGTTTGTACGCAATATTGCAGGTAAAGAAATGATGTCATCATTTGAGAAGTTGTATGACATTTTCATATCCGAAGAGATGTGCAAGAAGGCAAAGAATCAGAGATATTCAGAGGATGTTTCTTTGTGATCGAAAACAAAGAAGTGGTAGAAAAAGAAAAGAGGAAATACCCCTCGAAAACCATTCAATGGGGGTGAGTCTTCTTCTGTTAAAATATTTGATGTGCTCGTTTTACCATAGACAATATCACAATATTGTCACCCAACCATAAGCACACAGTCACCCCCGAGCACCATAACCTTTGCTAGATAGAATGATTCTGGAAGCAACACTAGAGCCAACAAATAACCAAGAGAGTGCATCTTTCTCCAAAGATAGCTCACCAAACAGAAAGTCCCAAAACCACAGAACAAGAACACTACTCAACTACAGCAGTTGTAGTTGCAGTTACCAAGAATACCACCAAGAATATCATAATACCACCAAGAATGTCATCAAGAATACCACCAAGAGATACTAAGAGGTAGGGCACATATCTTAGGCTAGATAGCGCTAGAGAGAGAGACCAAGAACCACCCCAGAAGATCCACCTTCCATCCTTGCAACTCCAACTCCAAACATGTGCCATACTTGAGAGAGTGAGTGAGTTGAGTGAGTGCAAATGAGCTAGAGCACCCTCTATTTATAGCGGTTCTTGTCACTTGTTTGGGTTGACTTGTCCTTTTAGAGGCTAATACTTTAATATTAATTATTTTACTGAACCGACTTGTCTTCTATGGTTTTTACACATCTGTTTAGGGTTTCCTTTGCTTCCAAAATATTTTATTCTAGCCAAAGGTTACAAATGGAGATTAATACCCCCCACAACTACCATAATATCAACACTCCCTTCTAGCTAAGCAGATATTAATTGTAATGGTCTCAAACACATCCATCCATTTCATATGGCATGGGAAAGGCTCACATAGTCTTGTAGACCATTCTACATGTAGCATCATCATAGCCACACAAGTTATCTCATGATCACGCAGATCAAGTCACGAGCAATATCATCACTATCCATCTAGCTGTCAATCACTTCCAACACTATTGGTTGGCACACCATCCTAGGAAACACCTTCAACACCATTGGTAATCTCCATGGAAATCCAGTAGTAATACACAGTTACTACAATGCCATCCAATAGATCACAACAATGTTGATCCATAGTAGTACACAACCAATCCTAGTAGCGCACAACTACTAACTAGTGAAATACAGTCACTACCAGTGGAACACATCCACCACAGTAGTGCATAGCTATTGTTTAGAGACACACAGTCTCCATTGCAATCAACTAATAGCTACACAAGCTATCACTATGCAATACAACAATCTCTTGGCATCAAATCATATCATCGTATGCATCATCTCTCAAGGCCATACTTGATCTAAGTAATCGGGCATGATGTTGAATAAGTCATGTGATAGACTTAGCACACTCAACAAAGTGTCTCGCATAAGTCACTGATCCGAAATCGGATTCAGAAGCCTGACAGGGCATGAAAAATGCTCAAAAATGAAAGTGCTCGAAATCCGACGAAACCAACACCATTGCATCCGGCTCGTCTTCCTGATTCCGATAGTATAATTTTTATGTCAAACGGAGTCCGTATGAAGAAGATATCGCATTCTGTCCGCCGAGTCAAACAGGTAAAATTTTGGGATGCTCATTGTACCTGTCCGTACAGTCCGTACAGGGACACGTGTCAGTTCGTACAAGGACACGTGGCAGGTCCGTACGACGACACGTGGTGGCTTCCGTACAGGACACGTGGCATCACCAGGAGGCGACACGTGTCAGGCGAATTTGGCCATTTGGAGGTACAGCTGGACCAGTATGGAGGTGACACGTGTCACCACTGACAGGGTGACACGTGGCACGAATGACGTCAGCAGCTTGCGTGGCTCAGATGACATGGCGTACGGAGGATGATGTGGCTCGATGACGTGGCAATGACGCGACAGTTTGATGTGGCAGCACGTGGTCCAATCAGATGTCGACCCGTGGCAGCTTTGTGGGCAAATGATTGGGTGCCACGTGGCCCAATCACGGGCTGCCACGTGGCACCCCGATTTTAGCCAATGTGGGCTATGTCAAAATGTTTGGATTCCGGGAGATTCGAACCCCGGACCTCCCCACCGGTAACGTTTTAACAAAGTCGGCCCTACCGCTAGACCACACAATAGTTCTTGTATGGGATACGAGTTTAATTTTATTTAAATTAATGAATTGTAATGTGTGGTGGGGGGCGGGCCGGGGCTTATCCCTGGCCCGTGGTTGTATTACGTTGTATATGACCATATGATGCCGACAGTTGGTGCGGTTGTTAAACTCG
>JZKD02S0000618.1:0-27394 GCA_000966675.3 Picea glauca
AATGGGAAGACTACTTGCATTTGGTAGAATTCGCCTACAATAATGGGTATCATGCATCATTGAAGATGAGCCCATTTGAAGCACTTTATGGAAGAAAGTGAAACACTCCAGTGAGCTAGGATAATCCAACTGACAGAGAAGTAGTTGGGCCAGAGTTGCTCAAGGAGATGGAGGACCAAATGATAGAAATTAAACCAAATTTGAAAGTTGCCCAGGACAGGCAGAAAAGTTATGTTGATAAGAACAGAACCCACCGAGAATTCAAAGTGGGTGATCATGTTTTCCTGAAAGTGAAAACTAACAGGAGTTCCCTGAAGATGGGAAGTTGCACCAAGTTGACAGCCAGATTTGGTGGGCCATTTGAAATCCTGGAAAGGATTGGGCCAGTTGTATATAATCTTGCATTACTTGCATCTATGACTGTACATAATGTGTTTCATGTTTCATTGCTTAAGAAATATATACCTGATGTTAATCATGTTATTGATTGGAATGTGATTCAGGTGGAACCAGAAGGTGTCCTGCAAGTGCATCCTATGCGCATATTGGACAGGAAAAACAAACAGCTCTGGAATCGAGCTATAGGGCTTGTAAAGGTCCAGTGGACCTGGTACGGTCCTGAGGATGCAACATGGGAGCATGAAGATGTTATGCAGGTAGAGTACCCGCATCTTTTTGAAAATTTTGAAAATCTTGTAGAAGCTATGTAAAGTTGCACTGAGGACAATGCATAAATAAGGGGAGGGGGATTGTAATGTTCCCAAGGCTGAGCCCTGTTGTAAATCATGTTTATGAAATGAATTGTAATTATGTTTTTATAGGCTGGTGAGCCAAGTTAATATAATCTGGTGGGCTTATGTGATTATTAGGCTAGAGAGCCTAAGTGTTGAAGGCCAAGAGCCTGATTTTGTACATGTATCTATGCACATTATTAATAAAAATATAAACATCACCGCATGCAGACCGACCACGATGAATGAGTGATGGGGGACTAAGATTCCACAGAATGGGCAAGGGATTAGGGGTTGGAAGGTGGGAAGAGGGGATAAGTGTTGATCCTAGGGGCTAAGCCTGGGGGCTTAAGTCTTTAGGGAATAATATTTTAATATTATTCCAAAAGACATGTGAATAATATGTTTTATCCTAAGTTCTTTTGGAAGGAAAAGAAACTTCCAAATGGAAGGAATGCATGCTGAAGGAATGCATGCAGTTGCATGGGTGATAAGTGTCAACCTAGGCACATGCAAATAAAATGGCCGAGATGAGCCATGTTGAGGGTTCCTCCTCCATTCTACCCGACCATATGACCTCTGCAAGAATACCCTGGTGCATCCCTGAAAGCCAAAAAGCCTGTGTTGATTTCTGAGATAGTCGGTACATTCCTTCTCTGAATAGTTTGAGCCTGTGCATGGGATCTCTGTACACCTTGTGCAATCTTGAAACCAAAACCGTGAGTCTATTTCGTGATTGCTGAGCTTGTTTGGGAATCCCGTGTCCATTTTCCCAGTTGGCTCTTGTGGCCACGTAGTGATAGAATGCATGTGGCTTACTGACCACTGTGATTTCATTCTTAGCCTATGTGAAATCTCTCTCTAGGTGAGGGAGGTGATCGTTCTTGGAAGAGGTAGGTTGTCAGGCCTGTGAACAACTCTCTCTAAGTGAGAGAGTTTGCTGGGAAGTGGTTTCTTCCAGAGAGTGTCCAACACCAGCTTTGGGCTCTGAGACTTCCTAATCTGGCCTGTTGTCGAGACCCAGAGAGGGAGGTGTAGCACCAATGGACTGTGCTTGTGAAGGTGTATACTCCTGGGTGGAACATGCATGTGGAGAATGAGAGTCCGAGAGTAGTGGGGATAAGATGGCATCCTGGGAAGAATCCTTTGAGTCNACCAAGTTGACAGCCAGATTTGGTGGGCCATTTGAAATCCTGGAAAGGATTGGGCCAGTTGTATATAATCTTGCATTACTTGCATCTATGACTGTACATAATGTGTTTCATGTTTCATTGCTTAAGAAATATATACCTGATGTTAATCATGTTATTGATTGGAATGTGATTCAGGTGGAACCAGAAGGTGTCCTGCAAGTGCATCCTATGCGCATATTGGACAGGAAAAACAAACAGCTCTGGAATCGAGCTATAGGGCTTGTAAAGGTCCAGTGGACCTGGTACGGTCCTGAGGATGCAACATGGGAGCATGAAGATGTTATGCAGGTAGAGTACCCGCATCTTTTTGAAAATTTTGAAAATCTTGTAGAAGCTATGTAAAGTTGCACTGAGGACAATGCATAAATAAGGGGAGGGGGATTGTAATGTTCCCAAGGCTGAGCCCTGTTGTAAATCATGTTTATGAAATGAATTGTAATTATGTTTTTATAGGCTGGTGAGCCAAGTTAATATAATCTGGTGGGCTTATGTGATTATTAGGCTAGAGAGCCTAAGTGTTGAAGGCCAAGAGCCTGATTTTGTACATGTATCTATGCACATTATTAATAAAAATATAAACATCACCGCATGCAGACCGACCACGATGAATGAGTGATGGGGGACTAAGATTCCACAGAATGGGCAAGGGATTAGGGGTTGGAAGGTGGGAAGAGGGGATAAGTGTTGATCCTAGGGGCTAAGCCTGGGGGCTTAAGTCTTTAGGGAATAATATTTTAATATTATTCCAAAAGACATGTGAATAATATGTTTTATCCTAAGTTCTTTTGGAAGGAAAAGAAACTTCCAAATGGAAGGAATGCATGCAGTTGCATGGGTGATAAGTGTCAACCCAGGCACATGCAAATAAAATGTCCGAGATGAGCCATGTTGAGGGTTCCTCCTCCATTCTACCTGACCATATGACCTCTGCAAGAATACCCTGGTGCATCCCTGAAAGCCAAAAAGCTTGTGTTGATTTCTGAGATAGTCGGTACATTCCTTCTCTGAATAGTTTGAGCCTATGCATGGGATCTTTGTACACCTTGTGCAATCCCGAAACCAAAACCGTGAGTCTATTTCGTGATTGCTGAGCTTGTTTGGGAATCCCGTGTCCATTTTCCCAGTTGGCTCTTGTGGCCACGTAGTGCTAGAATGCGTGTGGCTTACTGACCAGTGTGATTTCGTTCTTAGCCTATGTGAAATCTCTCTCTAGGTGAGGGAGGTGATCGTTCTTGGAAGAGGCAGGTTGTCAGGCCTGTGAACAACTCTCTCCAAGTGAGAGAGTTTGCTGGGAAGTGGTTTCTTCCAGAGAGTGTCCAACACCAGCTTTGGGCTCTGAGACTTCCTAATCTGGCCTATTGTCGAGACCCAGAGAGGGAGGTGTAGCACCAATGGACTGTGCTTGTGAAGGTGTATACTCCTGGGCGGAACATGCATGTGGAGAATGAGAGTCCGGGAGTAGTGGGGATAAGATGGCATCCTGGGAAGAATCCTTCGAGTCATTCTATGTTGTTTTCCCTGTAAACTTAGCCTAGCCAAGGATTCCTTACCTTGGGGTGGAGCTTAGTCCCAGCTCGGGGGTGACCCACTGCTAAGCTTGATGAGCAACATGGTCTAAGGCTGGGAGGTTCGTGGAAGGCCTGCACGTGGTTGATGGGATTACCACCGTTTCAAAGGTAAGTACCAGATGCTGTTTTAATTACATTTTTGCATGTCTGTGTATTTATATTTATCATGTATTCTGCTATGCATATGAATTAATGTTAAAGCCATTAATTATTTATAGTAGCAGTAATTCTTATATTTACTCTGAGTTTAAATGTGTTTCATTTGCTTAAATGCATGTCTTATATCTAGAATTAAGTATGATATTGTTATTCCATGAAGCAGCGCTTGTTCAGCCTGAAATGGGGGCGTTACAGTATGAAAGAGTGTTACAGACACTCTGATCAACTTAACCTCTCGACCGCGAGGTCCCACATCTGCACACACAACACAAAAATGATAGCATCAACATCCATAAATATATAAAAACATATTCTATACTATCCAAAACAAAGAACCATCAAATAAATCAACATACCTCTATGATCGAATACCTCTCCAGGGGGTAGCACCATATCTGGGTGCTCCCAGAAGTCCACCACACTATACAAGTATCGGAGTATGATCTTTGGCATCTGATTCCACGCCCATGATGCCTCGACCGTAAATTAATGGCCACCCTCCCCACCCCCATGACAAACCAAAATCGTCGCCCACCACCTCAGTCGTGGCTCTCGCACACCAGATGCATCCAATAAAAGTCTCGAGTGCAACATGGGCACCCTCTCCAAAAACCACGCTACCAAGATGGACCCAAAGGAAAACTCCGCTGAGTCAACAACTTGACACCTTTTGAGCTGCCCCACCATCTTGGCATGTAGAATCAAGCCCTAGGAAAAATTATTACCCCCCAGTACCCTCTGCATGATCCTCAGTTGACCCCCACTGATCCGCTGAGTAGCGAAAGATCCATACACTCTCACAATCATCGATGCAATGCGCCAATGCATAAGGGTGTCCATTGCCCCTATCCTCACCATGGAGCCTGATATAAAGTCCTCTCCACTACAATAGGTCCAGGCTAAGACAACCAACTGTCCATCTCTGTGTAACAAGGGCTTCGCCGGTAGCAGGGTTCCCCAAAATGGGAGCCTAGTAAAAAATTACACATCCTCCATCGCAAAGAATGTGATATGTTCACCTTGTACAATGAAGCACTGCAGATCTAGACTTTGCATCAAAATCTAGAACTGTAGCAGATACCCCTGTGCTCGCACTAGTGAACACTAAAAAAACTTCAGCAGCCCATAGGCTGCCAAAGGTCCCCGTACAATCGACTCCTCATATCTCACCACCTCTCTCAGGTGTTCCCAATCCCTCTCCCTCCAGTGGAATGGCATCATCAATTGGTCACCTGCATCCACAAAATACAATATTTGATCAACCATCACAACCCATAAAAACACCAAAATCTCAAAAAAGATAAGGTTTTGCACCCTTTAGCTTTGCCTCAAGGGCGTGACTTTTTTCCCCATATGCGTGCCTTTTCATCCCATAGTTGCACACTAATGAATGACTATCAGAAATATAGGGGTGAACGCATATGCCCCTATTAGACACATAGACACACATTTTAGCACACTTGTTTGTGACACAGTTGTGCAATTGCTAGGAACACAATCGTGCCTACATGTGCTACTGTTCTTTGAATAGGCGCACATCAAATGCCCGCCTGTTTTTCCCATTTGGTCATCCCTATGTGTTGTTGTCCCAATTACAGCCACGCACTTGTGCACGTGAATTATTTGATCACTCGCGCACTGGGGGGCCCACTTTCACAAACTCCCCCTATACGACCATCCATACAGACCCTACCCAAAAAAGAAATTCTAATTAATATGTAGGAGGATACGACCACTAACGTGACACTCGTTGATCTTGAATTGGCTGGCTCAATCTCCCAAAATCTCCAAATATCCTATGAAACCTCTCATCCAACCACTATGACAACAAGTACAAATGAGGTGGCATTGTGGGCCCTACAACTATATATAGCCCCTTTGCCAAATTTCTAGGATCATTTTCGGGAGCTCCAAGCATCCGTTTTCTGATCCATCTTCAGCCATAGGATCAGGATCCCACCACCTACACAGTTACACTTCCCAGGTCGCTATCCATCCTCGGCCATCGGGGAGCATTTTTATCACATAATGTCCAGGTACAAATGCTCAGGTTCAAAATTATCACATAGCTGTTATATGTTCTTTATCTTCAGATATTGTTCATGTTGGGTATTCAATTTTCATGTGTGTAGGTACTTGGTCATGATGAATCAACGCTACCCCTTTAGGTATATCATTGATACTAGCATGTAATTATTCCCTCTGAATATCAATTGCATCTCCCAGTCACACCCTCCGATATTTTCCCTTAGGGCCCCCCCATCCAGCTCTGCAGTACTTACATCTCCGCTACATTTTAGTACTGTTAACCAGTAGGACTCTTTCCCACATGAGTTATCTCCATCATAGTCCCCTTTGGCACTTTGACACTCATGTTGTTTTCACCCCCTAGGTATGGGAGTCCTAATAGTCTTTGTATTCCCGAGAATTGGCCACTTTCTCCTTCTCCTCTTTTTGCTAGATTCACCATAAACAAACTCCCGAGTAATCTCATTATGACTCACATTTAACTGCACCTCTGCAATATCATTAGCTCTCCATATCATCCACCATCAATTTTCCCCTCTGTAGATTGTTCTCCACTCATTTACCTAATATAGAAACCCACCTATGGCCCCCCACACCCTCCACCTATTTTCCACAACTACTTAAGTCCTCATCGACCAAGCCATCTTACACCGGGGCACTTGTTTCTATATTTCTACACTTGTCCCAACTTATTCTTTATTCATTTGGTAATTGTACAAAGCCTTTGTTTGTAGCCTTTACCTAGCTTTTTGTCGTCACCTTTGGCAACCTTATTTTCCCGACAAAGAAATCCATGTTGCCCTTGTTTGGGGCATTCATTATCTTCTACTCCTGTTGAAATCATCCAAAAAACCCCAAGTATCCCATATTCCATGCACCCATGATCTCTAAGTTTGTCCACTTTGTCCCACCTCTGGCACAACTTAACCCACATCTAGTCATCCCCCTGACACTGGATCCAGTTTCACGATTGCTACCACTCATACTTCACATATATCCCAAACCAAGGGTCATATTAAGTATCACTGCATCTTGACTTCACCCATGTACCTCATCAGTTCCTAATCTCATCCAGTGGATTTCATGAATCCCTTTGCTTCTTGGAGTCGTGTCTCCCTTTCTGTCGACATCAGAACATTTTCCAGATGGGCGATAATATCTTGACTCTCATTACCTTTACAATGAGGAGTCCCGGATGACACATGGAGAACCATCATTGCTCTCTGCTGTCATTGACCCCCATAGAATTCAACTTCAACACCATCTCATGCTACGATGGGTCTTACTTTGCAATTATTAGTAGTTGTTTTATCTTTTCCAAAGACCTCTGAAAATTGTTAAGCCATCAATGCCTGCGAATCCTCGACACTTATTATAGGTGTCATCACCTCTTTTCAGAGTTTGTTCACCATCAGCAATGTCCTCTGCCATTATCAACATGCCCCCGAGGGCGCTACAATCATCTACACAAACACACAGTTTTAGTTACTGTACTACACATTTTTTGAGTTACATGACACGATCATGGGGCATGTCTGCCTCGTTTGTACACAATGTTATTTGTTCCACACCTTGTGAAGGGTTTGGGTCCTACAGTTTCCCCTCTCCCTCCAATGGGTCGCTCTTGAAACTCCCATAAACACTCTTTCTTACACAGGTACTCTTAGTAGAAGAAACATTGATGTATTTCAGCTATATGTATGCTCCTAACCTCACACATCAAGGGGTATCTGTGATCACTGAAATTTTGTCCGCAAATGGTTACAGGAATTGAGCATCTCCAAACACCCATTAGTTCATCCATGGCCCAAAAAATGCATTTCCAAAGGGAAAAAAACTATACAACTGGTTATTAAATTAGCATGCATTAAGGATACAAAGGAAGCGCACGCACATGATGTGCACATGCGAAAAATGTCAGAAAAGCGCACATGTGCCTGATGCGCGATTGTGGACGCAAAAAGCCACACACACCTTAGAACGACGCATTGATGATTTTGGTCGGCCTTCCACCCACTTCTGGTTCATCTCCCAAGTTGATTTGACACCCAAATCCGAGTTGAATCTGAGTGGGGGGCTGGTCAAAGACCTAAGGGTTCCCTAAAGAGCCCCTTGTTCACACTAAAGACTGGTTGAATAATGCTGCAAAGATTTTCTATAAAAAGAGGCCATGGGTGCACTATATTTCCAAGGAATTCATTTGTATTGTTATGMTGCCTATATTCTCTTGGAGGATCCTCTTTCCTCATCAAGAGCATACAAACACCATTTCATTGAGCTATTCACATCACCTCTTGAGTGAATGAGATTTGGATTTCTTCACCATTTCCTTCTAGTCTATTGTTTGTAAGAAGAGCTCAATCATTGGGAGTTCAATAGCCCTCCCTTGGAGGAAGAGGGGACCCATAAGTCTCCCTTTATTTTCGGTGTTTTTCCACTTATACAACTTATCCATTGGTGGAAAGAATGTTGTTTATTTTTGTTCTATTTCCCTTATGCACTCTAGTTTCGTTTCTTTTATTGTTATTAGCTTAGTTCTTTGTTTATTTATTATGCTTGATGTTTCTAACTCTTGCATTTACTGTTGTCTTGTCCAGCTAACCCAACTGGACTTGTAAGCATCCTTATTTTTCTCATTTAGGTGATGAAAGGGATGCAACAAGTACCACTCCTTACCCCCTACTAACATCTCCTCCCTGGAGTAGTTTCATGCAGCTTTCAATAGGCATTGTCAAAATTTTTATTCCTCTGATTTTAATTCTCATAACTGTTGTAAAGAATATAATGACTGTGTTCTGAATATAGTAGATTCTAATGCAGACTGTGAGGATGAAGAAGATTCTTTGGGTGAGCTGGTGGGATTGATAAGATCACTTTCTAAAAAAATAGAAGAAGTAAAGGAATATTTTTCTTGCTGATCTTATGAAGAAAACACATAGGATATTCCGGTCCCTGAAATAGATGTTCTAGGCATCCCTGCTTATGATGAAGGAGTGATGTCAGATACTGACCAAGAGCAAACAACTTTTGATGGATGTCCCAGTGAAAACGATGAAGAGAAGATATTTTCCATGCTCCCAAATATGATTGTTGGCAATGTTGATGATTACATAGCCATGGATGTATTATTTTCTACCCCTGATACACCTGTTGTCTCAGATTTGGAGGAAGATATAGTGGTGGAGGAGGATTCTTCTCTTTTCCTTCAAGAGGTTTTCCACAATGTATTTCTACCTAGAATCGAAGAGAAGAATCAAGAGATCACTCCTTTTTGCAATATGGAAGCGTTTTTCACTCACCCCTCTTTAATGAGTGTCCAGATGAAGAGAAACAGATATCCACACCACATTTTGTTGACTTGGGGAGAAACCAGCCTGAGTATGACAACTATGAATCTAATTCCGATGTGGATATGAAGGATTTCCAAGGCCATACTATAGAGACTTTTGCTTTATACATTAAGGAAGATCATTGTGTGGAAATCAACCATCTTGGGCCTGCAAAAGACACTGAGAAGCATGATAGAGAGAAAGATCCATCCATGGATATACATGAAGAGACTTCTTGCTCTCAGCCAATGGATATTATCAGAGAAGACAAAGGAGAAATTAAGGAGCTAAAGGTGTAGTTTATCTCCTGTCTTGAACATGTAGATGAGCAAGTATCACCTGGGATCAGTTGATCTGTACCAGTCCTCTACCCACCTGTACACTCTGAGAACATCGAATGATGGGTGAGAAACCATGAAGAAAAGGGTGTAATTTCTTACCAGTCAAGCTTTCCTAATTATAAATTTTGTGACCCTGTGGGGTTATATATGGAACTATGTTTTCCAAAAGCATTGGAGCTTGCAAAATTGTTCATATTATCATCATTCAGAGGTAATGTTAGTGTTCCAATACATGTTTTATTTATGCCATCATACTTCCCTTACCTTTTATGGATTATTTGCAGTAAAGAGAAGAATTATATTACCAAACAGTCTGGGTGATTATGGTGGAATTTTGCTTTCACTTAACACTTTGTAAAAATCAATTAGCTTAGGACTTTACATAAATAAGCTCTTTCTAGAGCATGTGCGTTTATTTTCCTTTTTTTGAGTAGAATAGTGTACATGTTGGCCTTCAGAGAAATGTTTTGAGCTCGACTTCATAACCCAACAGCTAAGGCACTGGAACTACTTGTTCTTGGCAACTCGTAGGGAGCATGCCATCCCTGGTGGATCCAAATGTTATCAAATAAACTTTTCAGAGTCATGTGGGTTTGTGGTTTCTACCTAATTCTATAATTTTTCCCTGTCTCTCTCCTTTTAGTAGACCAAGTCTTAAATTTTCCCCCCTTCAGATTGTAAAATCATTTTAATTTGCCCCCATATGTGTTTAAAGTGCCCCGGTCTCCCTATTTTCCCAGCCCATAGCCAATCATTTGAATCCTCGATTATGTAGGCCGCAACCATGAAAACAAAGCACAACTTTTCTAACAGTCCATTTCGGGATTGAAGCACAAGCGAAAGGCAATTTTAATTTTTCAGCGGCAGAGATCCATCAGGCGAATTGATCAACAACGTGTATTATTTCAGAAGGTCAAAATTGCGCGAAATATAGCGCCAGAGAAAAAGCCCGAAGATCAAAGCTCGAGAAAAGATTGAATCTGGGCTGTCAATATTATTGGGAGATATCAACGGTGGAATATTATAGCAGGAATCAGGAGTTCGAAATGCTATTAAAGTTGTTCGTCAAAGGTCTGAACTCCCAAAACCCAAAATCAACAGGAGTCATCTGATTCAGAGGGACTTGCAACACCAGATCCAAGCATTCGCAGTTTTGTGAATCGGATTTTTTAGCATTGAGCAGCTGGCGACTAGGGTTTTAGAGGAAGCAATCTTGGCCGTCAAATTCAAAGCAAGTTCAATCATTGATCTAAATAAGGCTATTTCGCAAGTTCGGGCATCGAAATATTTAAAATCAAGTGGAGTGAAGACTCCCGAAAGATGAAATCTTGAAGCACCTTTGGATATAAGCACCAATTTATGACCTGAGGTCACATGCAGGATGGAGCAATGAAAAGGAGATGCGCCAAAGGTCGAAAATACCCATATTAATCACATAAAAATATCAGCATGGACTCGAGACATCGATATTGACTCTTAGAAGTCGTGGGAATCGTCTGAGCATTCATGAGTGTCAAGCCTCGTCCTGATCTCGATGAAGGTAGTTATTGAATATGGGGGCGACATTTGAGACATCGTCTCACCCCATAAATGGAAAACATGCAGAGAGTGTTCGTGAGGGCATACTATCAATCCAAAGCTTCCTTATGGACATATTTTCCTATAAATCACATAACTGCGCCTGGCTCAGATATGATAGGAGGAGGTCTGCACAATCTTACAGAGCAGGCGCCGACTAAAAACTTTAATGCAGTGGTATGATCACACTCGTAGTGGTTCCATCATTTATAAGTATATTAGGCAGTTTTAGTATTTTGTTAAGGTCGAATGGTTGAGCTAGGCTCCATGCTATTGTAATATTTTGATGAAGAACACTGGTTCTTTGGTTATGTACTTGATTTGATATTTCTTGATTAATCTAAGTCATTTTTCTTATTCCATCTTATTTGCCTCTAATATTGAGAGTTCATGAATGACTGATTCACATGGATTGTTGTAACTGTATTATGATGAATGTTTGATTATAGTGCTGTTATGATTTCTTTCATTTTCCTTGAAATTTGAATCCAAGAGGATATTGTGTTTGAGTTTTTCCTTCTTAGGTTGCTTGAAGACCTGATATCCATAGCATACCTCTACACCTTTCTCACCAAAGTATTCCTTCTACTCACCTTTACTCCAACTTACTGACTAAAGTTAATCCAAGACCTCCATTGCTTGTGGATGCTAGTCCATATTTCTAAGTTAGAACGTTATTATCATTGAGTCTTCTCCATTTGACCTCTTAAAACTCAATTACACTCACATAAACTGATGGGTATTGGTATTAACTTCTATACAATCTGAAGGTGACTTCTAGTGATAATAATTCTAAACACTCAACTTGAGGAAATTAAATAAAGTGAAGAAGACCTAAAGATCCAGTTAAAAAGGAAAGAGAAATCTTACCACATGTTGGAATTGGAAATCATCAATTTTAAAAATATAAATGAAAGTTCTAATGCAGATCTAATGACTCAAATTGAAGAAGATAAGAAAAAGGAAGAATCCTAGAAGATCCAAATAACTAAAAAGGAATAATCATGCCAAATGTTTGAATTAGAAGCCATCAACCTCAAAAGGATTCAACTAGAATACGAGGAAGAAATAAAAAAATTGAAAACTAAAGTTTTTTATTTAACAAAATATATGGAAGAGTTGAAGACATATGACAAAACTATTAAATGCAAAGAAATCTTGGATGAGACAAAAGAAATAGTCATCAATCTAAAGACTCATCTTGAACATGCTAAAGAAGTGGAAGAAGCCCTTACGATTCAGTTGATTAAAAATGAAGAATTATGTCATATATTAAAGTTAAAAATAATCAATCTAAAATAGATTAATGGAAAGACAAATAAGATTGTCAATTTACAGAATAGCTTAGCTATCCTAGATAATATTTTGAAGAGACAAAGATCAGTTGTTGACAAAATTGGTCTTGTATACAATAAGAAAGAAAATTAGATGACAGATCTCTCAAGCCAAAAAAAAATAAAAAATGGAAACACCTTCAATGGCTATTTATTTTCTTGTCATAGTTTTGGCCATAAAGAAATGGACTGTAAGAAACTAGAGGAAGGATATACAAGAAAATCCAAAAACTCAATTAGATGTTGGAGATGTAATTTTGTTGGGCACACAAAATTTTATTTTCATACAATGAGATGTTACAACTGTGATAGTTTTGGGCACAAATCCCAAAACTGCAAGAATACAAAAAGTCAATATTTGAATAAGTCATTCAAGTCAGTGAAAAAACCTAATAAAAGTTGGAAGAATAAAGGAGATGGAAAATCTCCCAAAGCACAGTTAGAAAGAGAAGATCCAAAAAACAAAATATCGCATAGAAAGATATGGAGAAGAAAATTTGAAGGAGAAAACAAGAAAGATGTTATTACACCTGAAAATGAAGAAATTACTAATAAAAAAATGATGGGTGAAGGTTTGAATAAAGAATGTGAAATTCAATATGAAATAAATCAAGATCAAGAAAATGAAGTACCTATAGAATAATATGGGACAATATCAAATTTTGATGATGTCACAAGTTGTTAGCAAAAGAAAGAAAATACAAAAAGAAGTTTAAATTGGTTTTTACAAAATCAAAATATTATGCCAAAGTGTTTCTAAATTAACATANCAATGAAGCACTGCAGATCTAGACTTTGCATCAAAATCTAGAACTG
Organism: Picea glauca; assembly: GCA_000966675.3. Lineage (NCBI taxonomy): Eukaryota > Viridiplantae > Streptophyta > Pinopsida > Pinales > Pinaceae > Picea > Picea glauca. Next base: position 13,078 of record JZKD02S0000618.1, read on the forward strand.
TAGCAGATACCCCTGTGCTCGCACTAGTGAACACTAAAAAAACTTCAGCAGCCCATAGGCTGCCAAAGGTCCCCGTACAATCGACTCCTCATATCTCACCACCTCTCTCAGGTGTTCCCAATCCCTCTCCCTCCAGTGGAATGGCATCATCAATTGGTCACCTGCATCCACAAAATACAATATTTGATCAACCATCACAACCCATAAAAACACCAAAATCTCAAAAAAGATAAGGTTTTGCACCCTTTAGCTTTGCCTCAAGGGCGTGACTTTTTTCCCCATATGCGTGCCTTTTCATCCCATAGTTGCACACTAATGAATGACTATCAGAAATATAGGGGTGAACGCATATGCCCCTATTAGACACATAGACACACATTTTAGCACACTTGTTTGTGACACAGTTGTGCAATTGCTAGGAACACAATCGTGCCTACATGTGCTACTGTTCTTTGAATAGGCGCACATCAAATGCCCGCCTGTTTTTCCCATTTGGTCATCCCTATGTGTTGTTGTCCCAATTACAGCCACGCACTTGTGCACGTGAATTATTTGATCACTCGCGCACTGGGGGGCCCACTTTCACAAACTCCCCCTATACGACCATCCATACAGACCCTACCCAAAAAAGAAATTCTAATTAATATGTAGGAGGATACGACCACTAACGTGACACTCGTTGATCTTGAATTGGCTGGCTCAATCTCCCAAAATCTCCAAATATCCTATGAAACCTCTCATCCAACCACTATGACAACAAGTACAAATGAGGTGGCATTGTGGGCCCTACAACTATATATAGCCCCTTTGCCAAATTTCTAGGATCATTTTCGGGAGCTCCAAGCATCCGTTTTCTGATCCATCTTCAGCCATAGGATCAGGATCCCACCACCTACACAGTTACACTTCCCAGGTCGCTATCCATCCTCGGCCATCGGGGAGCATTTTTATCACATAATGTCCAGGTACAAATGCTCAGGTTCAAAATTATCACATAGCTGTTATATGTTCTTTATCTTCAGATATTGTTCATGTTGGGTATTCAATTTTCATGTGTGTAGGTACTTGGTCATGATGAATCAACGCTACCCCTTTAGGTATATCATTGATACTAGCATGTAATTATTCCCTCTGAATATCAATTGCATCTCCCAGTCACACCCTCCGATATTTTCCCTTAGGGCCCCCCCATCCAGCTCTGCAGTACTTACATCTCCGCTACATTTTAGTACTGTTAACCAGTAGGACTCTTTCCCACATGAGTTATCTCCATCATAGTCCCCTTTGGCACTTTGACACTCATGTTGTTTTCACCCCCTAGGTATGGGAGTCCTAATAGTCTTTGTATTCCCGAGAATTGGCCACTTTCTCCTTCTCCTCTTTTTGCTAGATTCACCATAAACAAACTCCCGAGTAATCTCATTATGACTCACATTTAACTGCACCTCTGCAATATCATTAGCTCTCCATATCATCCACCATCAATTTTCCCCTCTGTAGATTGTTCTCCACTCATTTACCTAATATAGAAACCCACCTATGGCCCCCCACACCCTCCACCTATTTTCCACAACTACTTAAGTCCTCATCGACCAAGCCATCTTACACCGGGGCACTTGTTTCTATATTTCTACACTTGTCCCAACTTATTCTTTATTCATTTGGTAATTGTACAAAGCCTTTGTTTGTAGCCTTTACCTAGCTTTTTGTCGTCACCTTTGGCAACCTTATTTTCCCGACAAAGAAATCCATGTTGCCCTTGTTTGGGGCATTCATTATCTTCTACTCCTGTTGAAATCATCCAAAAAACCCCAAGTATCCCATATTCCATGCACCCATGATCTCTAAGTTTGTCCACTTTGTCCCACCTCTGGCACAACTTAACCCACATCTAGTCATCCCCCTGACACTGGATCCAGTTTCACGATTGCTACCACTCATACTTCACATATATCCCAAACCAAGGGTCATATTAAGTATCACTGCATCTTGACTTCGCCCATGTACCTCATCAGTTCCTGATCTCATCCAGTGGATTTCATGAATCCCTTTGCTTCTTGGAGTCGTGTCTCCCTTTCTGTCGACATCAGAACATTTTCCAGACGGGCGATAATATCTTGACTCTCATTACCTTTACAATGAGGAGTCTCGGATGACACATGGAGAACCATCATTGCTCTCTGTTGTCGTTGACCCCCATAGAATTCAACTTCAACACCATCTCATGCTACGGTGGGTCTTACTTTGCAATTATTAGTAGTTGTTTTATCTTTTCCAAAGACCTCTGAAAATTGTTAAGCCATCAATGCCCGCGAATCCTCGACACTTATTATAGGTGTCATCACCTCTTTTAAGATTTTTTTCACCATCAACAATGTCCTCTGCCATTATCAACATGCCCCCGAGGGCGCTACAATCATCTACACCAACACACAGTTTTAGTTATTGTACTACAAATTTTTTGAGTTACATGACACAATCATGGGGCATGTCTGCCTCGTTTGTACACAATGTTATTTGTTCCACACCTTGTAAAGGTTTTGGGTCCTACAATTTCCCCTCTCCCTCCAATGGGTCTCTCTTGAAACTCCCATAAACACTCTTTCTTACACAGGTACTCTCAGTAGAAGAAAAATTGATGTATTTCAGCTATATGTATGCTCCTAACCTCACACATCAAGGGGTATCTGTGATCACTGAAATTTTGTTCGCAAATGGTTACAGGAATTGAGCATCTCCAAACACCCATTAGTTCATCCATGGCCCAAAAAATGCATTTCTAAAGGGAAAAAAACTATACAACCGGTTATTAAATTAGCATGCATTAATGATACAAAGGAAGCGCATGCACATGATGTGCACATGCGAAAAATGTCAGAAAAGCGCACATGCGCCTGATGTACGATTGTGGACGCAAAAAGCCACACACACCTCAGAACGACGCATTGATGATTTTGGTCAGCCTTCCACCCACTTCTGGTTCATCTCCCAAGTTGATTTGACACCCAAATCCGAGTTGAATCTGAGTGGGGGGATGGTCAAAGACCTAAGGGTGCCCTAAAGAGCCCCTTGTTCACACTAAAGACTGGTTGAATAATGCTGCAAAGATTTTCTATAAAAAGAGGCCATGGGTGCACTATATTTCCAAGGAATTCATTTGTATTGTTATGCTGCCTATATTCTCTTGGAGGATCCTCTTTCCTCATCAAGAGCATACAAACACCATTTCATTGAGCTATTCACATCACCTCTTGAGTGAATGAGATTTGGATTTCTTCACCATTTCCTTCTAGTCTATTGTTTGTAAGAAGAGCTCAATCATTGGGAGTTCAATAGCCCTCCCTTGGAGGAAGAGGGGACCCATAAGTCTCCCTTTATTTTCGGTGTTTTTCCACTTATACAACTTATCCATTGGTGGAAAGAATGTTGTTTATTTTTGTTCTATTTCCCTTATGCACTCTAGTTTCGTTTCTTTTATTGTTATTAGCTTAGTTCTTTGTTTATTTATTATGCTTGATGTTTCTAACTCTTGCATTTACTGTTGTCTTGTCCAGCTAACCCAACTGGACTTGTAAGCATCCTTATTTTTCTCATTTAGGTGATGAAAGGGATGCAACAAGTACCACTCCTTACCCCCTACTAACATCTCCTCCCTGGAGTAGTTTCATGCAGCTTTCAATAGGCATTGTCAAAATTTTTATTCCTCTGATTTTAATTCTCATAACTGTTGTAAAGAATATAATGACTGTGTTCTGAATATAGTAGATTCTAATGCAGACTGTGAGGATGAAGAAGATTCTTTGGGTGAGCTGGTGGGATTGATAAGATCACTTTCTAAAAAAATAGAAGAAGTAAAGGAATATTTTTCTTGCTGATCTTATGAAGAAAACACATAGGATATTCCGGTCCCTGAAATAGATGTTCTAGGCATCCCTGCTTATGATGAAGGAGTGATGTCAGATACTGACCAAGAGCAAACAACTTTTGATGGATGTCCCAGTGAAAACGATGAAGAGAAGATATTTTCCATGCTCCCAAATATGATTGTTGGCAATGTTGATGATTACATAGCCATGGATGTATTATTTTCTACCCCTGATACACCTGTTGTCTCAGATTTGGAGGAAGATATAGTGGTGGAGGAGGATTCTTCTCTTTTCCTTCAAGAGGTTTTCCACAATGTATTTCTACCTAGAATCGAAGAGAAGAATCAAGAGATCACTCCTTTTTGCAATATGGAAGCGTTTTTCACTCACCCCTCTTTAATGAGTGTCCAGATGAAGAGAAACAGATATCCACACCACATTTTGTTGACTTGGGGAGAAACCAGCCTGAGTATGACAACTATGAATCTAATTCCGATGTGGATATGAAGGATTTCCAAGGCCATACTATAGAGACTTTTGCTTTATACATTAAGGAAGATCATTGTGTGGAAATCAACCATCTTGGGCCTGCAAAAGACACTGAGAAGCATGATAGAGAGAAAGATCCATCCATGGATATACATGAAGAGACTTCTTGCTCTCAGCCAATGGATATTATCAGAGAAGACAAAGGAGAAATTAAGGAGCTAAAGGTGTAGTTTATCTCCTGTCTTGAACATGTAGATGAGCAAGTATCACCTGGGATCAGTTGATCTGTACCAGTCCTCTACCCACCTGTACACTCTGAGAACATCGAATGATGGGTGAGAAACCATGAAGAAAAGGGTGTAATTTCTTACCAGTCAAGCTTTCCTAATTATAAATTTTGTGACCCTGTGGGGTTATATATGGAACTATGTTTTCCAAAAGCATTGGAGCTTGCAAAATTGTTCATATTATCATCATTCAGAGGTAATGTTAGTGTTCCAATACATGTTTTATTTATGCCATCATACTTCCCTTACCTTTTATGGATTATTTGCAGTAAAGAGAAGAATTATATTACCAAACAGTCTGGGTGATTATGGTGGAATTTTGCTTTCACTTAACACTTTGTAAAAATCAATTAGCTTAGGACTTTACATAAATAAGCTCTTTCTAGAGCATGTGCGTTTATTTTCCTTTTTTTGAGTAGAATAGTGTACATGTTGGCCTTCAGAGAAATGTTTTGAGCTCGACTTCATAACCCAACAGCTAAGGCACTGGAACTACTTGTTCTTGGCAACTCGTAGGGAGCATGCCATCCCTGGTGGATCCAAATGTTATCAAATAAACTTTTCAGAGTCATGTGGGTTTGTGGTTTCTACCTAATTCTATAATTTTTCCCTGTCTCTCTCCTTTTAGTAGACCAAGTCTTAAATTTTCCCCCCTTCAGATTGTAAAATCATTTTAATTTGCCCCCATATGTGTTTAAAGTGCCCCGGTCTCCCTATTTTCCCAGCCCATAGCCAATCATTTGAATCCTCGATTATGTAGGCCGCAACCATGAAAACAAAGCACAACTTTTCTAACAGTCCATTTCGGGATTGAAGCACAAGCGAAAGGCAATTTTAATTTTTCAGCGGCAGAGATCCATCAGGCGAATTGATCAACAACGTGTATTATTTCAGAAGGTCAAAATTGCGCGAAATATAGCGCCAGAGAAAAAGCCCGAAGATCAAAGCTCGAGAAAAGATTGAATCTGGGCTGTCAATATTATTGGGAGATATCAACGGTGGAATATTATAGCAGGAATCAGGAGTTCGAAATGCTATTAAAGTTGTTCGTCAAAGGTCTGAACTCCCAAAACCCAAAATCAACAGGAGTCATCTGATTCAGAGGGACTTGCAACACCAGATCCAAGCATTCGCAGTTTTGTGAATCGGATTTTTTAGCATTGAGCAGCTGGCGACTAGGGTTTTAGAGGAAGCAATCTTGGCCGTCAAATTCAAAGCAAGTTCAATCATTGATCTAAATAAGGCTATTTCGCAAGTTCGGGCATCGAAATATTTAAAATCAAGTGGAGTGAAGACTCCCGAAAGATGAAATCTTGAAGCACCTTTGGATATAAGCACCAATTTATGACCTGAGGTCACATGCAGGATGGAGCAATGAAAAGGAGATGCGCCAAAGGTCGAAAATACCCATATTAATCACATAAAAATATCAGCATGGACTCGAGACATCGATATTGACTCTTAGAAGTCGTGGGAATCGTCTGAGCATTCATGAGTGTCAAGCCTCGTCCTGATCTCGATGAAGGTAGTTATTGAATATGGGGGCGACATTTGAGACATCGTCTCACCCCATAAATGGAAAACATGCAGAGAGTGTTCGTGAGGGCATACTATCAATCCAAAGCTTCCTTATGGACATATTTTCCTATAAATCACATAACTGCGCCTGGCTCAGATATGATAGGAGGAGGTCTGCACAATCTTACAGAGCAGGCGCCGACTAAAAACTTTAATGCAGTGGTATGATCACACTCGTAGTGGTTCCATCATTTATAAGTATATTAGGCAGTTTTAGTATTTTGTTAAGGTCGAATGGTTGAGCTAGGCTCCATGCTATTGTAATATTTTGATGAAGAACACTGGTTCTTTGGTTATGTACTTGATTTGATATTTCTTGATTAATCTAAGTCATTTTTCTTATTCCATCTTATTTGCCTCTAATATTGAGAGTTCATGAATGACTGATTCACATGGATTGTTGTAACTGTATTATGATGAATGTTTGATTATAGTGCTGTTATGATTTCTTTCATTTTCCTTGAAATTTGAATCCAAGAGGATATTGTGTTTGAGTTTTTCCTTCTTAGGTTGCTTGAAGACCTGATATCCATAGCATACCTCTACACCTTTCTCACCAAAGTATTCCTTCTACTCACCTTTACTCCAACTTACTGACTAAAGTTAATCCAAGACCTCCATTGCTTGTGGATGCTAGTCCATATTTCTAAGTTAGAACGTTATTATCATTGAGTCTTCTCCATTTGACCTCTTAAAACTCAATTACACTCACATAAACTGATGGGTATTGGTATTAACTTCTATACAATCTGAAGGTGACTTCTAGTGATAATAATTCTAAACACTCAACTTGAGGAAATTAAATAAAGTGAAGAAGACCTAAAGATCCAGTTAAAAAGGAAAGAGAAATCTTACCACATGTTGGAATTGGAAATCATCAATTTTAAAAATATAAATGAAAGTTCTAATGCAGATCTAATGACTCAAATTGAAGAAGATAAGAAAAAGGAAGAATCCTAGAAGATCCAAATAACTAAAAAGGAATAATCATGCCAAATGTTTGAATTAGAAGCCATCAACCTCAAAAGGATTCAACTAGAATACGAGGAAGAAATAAAAAAATTGAAAACTAAAGTTTTTTATTTAACAAAATATATGGAAGAGTTGAAGACATATGACAAAACTATTAAATGCAAAGAAATCTTGGATGAGACAAAAGAAATAGTCATCAATCTAAAGACTCATCTTGAACATGCTAAAGAAGTGGAAGAAGCCCTTACGATTCAGTTGATTAAAAATGAAGAATTATGTCATATATTAAAGTTAAAAATAATCAATCTAAAATAGATTAATGGAAAGACAAATAAGATTGTCAATTTACAGAATAGCTTAGCTATCCTAGATAATATTTTGAAGAGACAAAGATCAGTTGTTGACAAAATTGGTCTTGTATACAATAAGAAAGAAAATTAGATGACAGATCTCTCAAGCCAAAAAAAAATAAAAAATGGAAACACCTTCAATGGCTATTTATTTTCTTGTCATAGTTTTGGCCATAAAGAAATGGACTGTAAGAAACTAGAGGAAGGATATACAAGAAAATCCAAAAACTCAATTAGATGTTGGAGATGTAATTTTGTTGGGCACACAAAATTTTATTTTCATACAATGAGATGTTACAACTGTGATAGTTTTGGGCACAAATCCCAAAACTGCAAGAATACAAAAAGTCAATATTTGAATAAGTCATTCAAGTCAGTGAAAAAACCTAATAAAAGTTGGAAGAATAAAGGAGATGGAAAATCTCCCAAAGCACAGTTAGAAAGAGAAGATCCAAAAAACAAAATATCGCATAGAAAGATATGGAGAAGAAAATTTGAAGGAGAAAACAAGAAAGATGTTATTACACCTGAAAATGAAGAAATTACTAATAAAAAAATGATGGGTGAAGGTTTGAATAAAGAATGTGAAATTCAATATGAAATAAATCAAGATCAAGAAAATGAAGTACCTATAGAATAATATGGGACAATATCAAATTTTGATGATGTCACAAGTTGTTAGCAAAAGAAAGAAAATACAAAAAGAAGTTTAAATTGGTTTTTACAAAATCAAAATATTATGCCAAAGTGTTTCTAAATTAACATATGGAAAATATTGACCATCTATAGATTAGTGTTCAAAAGAAAAATCGTAGGTAGGGTTAGTTGTAGAATACAAGAAGAGGAAAAAATAAAGGTAGCAGAGAAGTTCAAGGAGTATCATCCAACAAAGATCAATTGATAACAAAATTGGTATTTAAATCAAATGGTATAATTCCTCAATTGATATTCCTGTGAAATATCAAAGACGAATAAGAAATGGATCAAAAATATCAATAAGATTCATACTCTTGTTCTATTTGACAAAGGAAAGTCAGGAAAAACTCAGGAGGAGTATTTTGGTTATTAAATAAGAAAGTAATTAGACTAATTTTTGAAAGACTTGATCACAACAAAATTGGTATCAAGAAGACTACTTATTTTGAACACAAAAATCTCAATAAACTAAGATAAGAAGTTAGTAAATTAATAGGAGAAGAGACCTTGTCAGGAAGAGCTACTGTTGTAGGAATATCTCCCTGTGGATAGGTTGATTTCCTCTTGAGAGATAGACCCTTAACTCTAAGACAAAAGGTGCTTAACATGGACACTGACTCCTTTTAGATCTAATCAAGCTGATGAACAAAAAAGAAGGAGGAAGGTGTGTACCTTATGAACTTTGTTTGTCCTTGTAAGGTCTAGGATGAGCTTCGATCTTGAGCTCCTTGGTAGGTCCTGCAAGATAAACAAAAGTACAAAAGACTTCCTACTCTAATGAGATTAGATAAAACATAGATCCATCTACTGTAGACAAACTTATATGAAACAAGTACAAGCTTGAAATAAACTAGGCAAAGCATTGATTGTATTAATGAGAAAAACAATGAAGAAAACTTACAACCATAGATGTGAGTGCAACAACTTCATCAAGCTCTCCTTGTCCAACCCTTGCTCAAAAGCTCCATGATCAAAATGGAAATACTTTCACTGATTATTCTCCTCCACTTCTCATGAGATCATAAGTTTGGTATCTCTAAACTCCTGTCTCTCCCCCTCCTCCATGGAAACCCCTCATTATATAGGATTTGGAGGTTTAACCACCATGGAGAGGATCTCTCATAAGATCCACTAAGAAAGGGATCTCTAATATATTTAGGGAGAAAATATCTCTTAAGGATTTTGGGGAGGAAATATCTCTCAAGGATTTTAAGGAGGAAATATTTCAACCATCCATGAGATCCTCCACCTTTCCTAAAAAATAGGAAACTAAATGTGAGGTGGATTCTCACACTTAATTACTGTCTTTTTCATGAATATTAATAATAATTCATGTGCACTTGATTCTCACACTTAATCAATTTATTTTCCATGAATATTAATAATGATTCATGTGCACTTGGTATTTTGGCCTTCATGTATTACATTCCTCCTCGACATTGACTAGGGATTGTGACATAGGCTATTCCATGGTGTCAAGGTGTATGAGACACTTATATGACACTTTACAACACTTAGGTCAAGGTACCTAGGTGTGAAAATTTCATGTGTAACAACTACCCTTTCAGAAAAAAGGGGGGAGAGTAGTCAGAAGAAGAGAGAGCATATTGACAGGGGGATTCATTTAGTTATGGCAAACATAACATGATTCCAGGAGGAGCTACCCAAATTCATATTTTGGTCAACAACATGCAGATAGACAGAGGTTGATCTTAAAGGGAGAAACCCTTTTCCATTGATGTCAAAGTGGGAGAGTAACTTCAGAGGAGAGAAGAATCATCATAGCGGGAGTTTGTGTATGAAGTTAGTGTGTTTCCCTCAATGACAAAGGGGGAGATTGTTGGGCATATTTTCATTGATAAGTTGTCATTGATGTCAACGGTCGATGTCATTATGATGTGATGATAAGTTTTTATGATGAATTGTCATTGTTGATTTATCATAGATGAAATTGTCATTAATGTCAATAGTATATCAGTTAGCAGAGAATGTCAAACAATATGCAGAGTTAAAAGATCAGAAGGAAAAGCGCATTGAAAGTATGAAAAGGATGAGAATGTCAAACAATATTAAAGTATGCCAAATATTAAATCTCAAAAAGGTTAGAAAACAAAGATCAAAGATGATAAGGAAGAGCACATTATAGAAATGTCGTCGAGATCGATGGAAAGACTGAGAAGTCGATCGATACATAAGAAAAGGTGAGAAGCCTCAACAATCATCTGATCAAGAAACTGATGGTATTGATCGTCTCATGTAATGGACATTGGTCACATGAGTGACCATAGGCTTAAAGGACCATTGGAATATTGGTCAACGATTAGATCAAGTTGTAACCGTCAGATACGCAAGAGCCAGATCAACGACAGGGATGAATTGCGAAGAGTGAAAGAAGAATTAAACAACTAGCTTGTTCCAATCCCGCAATTGGTCTAGATCATCAGATCTCACAAACTCAAATATCGATGACTATGGTTGATCCAACAAACGATCAAATTAAGTCAGATTACGCTGTGACCGTCAGATGCGCAAGCACCAGATCAACGACATGGATAGATTGCGGAAAGCGAAAGGAGAATTAAATATCATGCTATTTGCAATATCACAATTATTCAGGACCATCATATATTATAGCTTCAAAGATCGACGATTGTGGTTGACTCACCAACAAACGCACAAATTCAAATTGTGGAGCTTGGGTGACAAATTAAATCACTCACAAGTTGTGGTTCCACAATCATCCTTGATCNATCAAATTTTGATGATGTCACAAGTTGTTAGCAAAAGAAAGAAAATACAAAAAGAAGTTTAAATTGGTTTTTACAAAATCAAAATATTATGCCAAAGTGTTTCTAAATTAACATATGGAAAATATTGACCATCTATAGATTAGTGTTCAAAAGAAAAATCGTAGGTAGGGTTAGTTGTAGAATACAAGAAGAGGAAAAAATAAAGGTAGCAGAGAAGTTCAAGGAGTATCATCCAACAAAGATCAATTGATAACAAAATTGGTATTTAAATCAAATGGTATAATTCCTCAATTGATATTCCTGTGAAATATCAAAGACGAATAAGAAATGGATCAAAAATATCAATAAGATTCATACTCTTGTTCTATTTGACAAAGGAAAGTCAGGAAAAACTCAGGAGGAGTATTTTGGTTATTAAATAAGAAAGTAATTAGACTAATTTTTGAAAGACTTGATCACAACAAAATTGGTATCAAGAAGACTACTTATTTTGAACACAAAAATCTCAATAAACTAAGATAAGAAGTTAGTAAATTAATAGGAGAAGAGACCTTGTCAGGAAGAGCTACTGTTGTAGGAATATCTCCCTGTGGATAGGTTGATTTCCTCTTGAGAGATAGACCCTTAACTCTAAGACAAAAGGTGCTTAACATGGACACTGACTCCTTTTAGATCTAATCAAGCTGATGAACAAAAAAGAAGGAGGAAGGTGTGTACCTTATGAACTTTGTTTGTCCTTGTAAGGTCTAGGATGAGCTTCGATCTTGAGCTCCTTGGTAGGTCCTGCAAGATAAACAAAAGTACAAAAGACTTCCTACTCTAATGAGATTAGATAAAACATAGATCCATCTACTGTAGACAAACTTATATGAAACAAGTACAAGCTTGAAATAAACTAGGCAAAGCATTGATTGTATTAATGAGAAAAACAATGAAGAAAACTTACAACCATAGATGTGAGTGCAACAACTTCATCAAGCTCTCCTTGTCCAACCCTTGCTCAAAAGCTCCATGATCAAAATGGAAATACTTTCACTGATTATTCTCCTCCACTTCTCATGAGATCATAAGTTTGGTATCTCTAAACTCCTTTCTCTCCCCCTCCTCCATGGAAACCCCTCATTATATAGGATTTGGAGGTTTAACCACCATGGAGAGGATCTCTCATCAGATCCACTAAGAAATGGATCTCTAAGATATTTAGGGAGAAAATATCTCTTAAGGATTTTGGGGAGGAAATATCTCTCAAGGATTTTAAGGAGGAAATATTTCAACCATCCATGAGATCCTCCACCTTTCCCAAAAAATAGGAAACTAAATGTGAGGTGGATTCTCACACTTAATTACTGTATTTTTCATGAATATTAATAATAATTCATGTGCACTTGATTCTCACACTTAATCAATTTCTTTTCCATGAATATTAATAATGATTCATGTGCACTTGGTATTTTGGCCTTCATGTATTACATTCCTCCTCGACATTGACTAGGGATTGTGACATAGGTTATTCCATGGTGTCAAGGTGTATGAGACACTTATATGACACTTTACGACACTTAAGTCAAGGTACCTAGGTGTGGAAATTTCATGTGTAACAACTACCCTTTCAGAAAAAAAGGGGGGAGAGTAGTCAGAAGAAGAGAGAGCATATTGACAGGGGGATTCATTTAGTTATGGAAGGCATAACATGATTCCAGGAGGAGCTACCCAAATTCATATTTTGGTCAACAACATGCAGATAGACAGAGGTTGATCTTAAAGGGAGCAACCCTTTTCCATTGATGTCAAAGTGGGAGAGTAACTTCAGAGGAGAGAAGAATCATCATAGGGGGAGTTTGTGTATGAAGTTAGTGTGTTTCCCTCAATGACAAAGGGGGAGATTGTTGGGCATATTTTCATTGATAAGTTGTCATTGATGTCAACGGTCGATGTCATTATGATGTGATGATAAGTTTTTATGATGAATTGTCATTGTTGATTTATCATAGATGAAATTGTCATTAATGTCAATAGTATATCAGTTAGCAGAGAATGTCAAACAATATGCAGAGTTAAAAGATCAGAAGGAAAAGCGCATTGAAAGTATGAAAAGGATGAGAATGTCAAACAATATTAAAGTATGCCAAATATTAAATCTCAAAAAGGTTAGAAAACAAAGATCAAAGATGATAAGGAAGAGCACATTATAGAAATGTCGTCGAGATCGATGGAAAGACTGAGAAGTCGATCGATACATAAGAAAAGGTGAGAAGCCTCAACAATCATCTGATCAAGAAACTGATGGTATTGATCGTCTCATGTAATGGACATTGGTCACATGAGTGACCATAGGCTTAAAGGACCATTGGAATATTGGTCAACGATTAGATCAAGTTGTAACCGTCAGATACGCAAGAGCCAGATCAACGACAGGGATGAATTGCGAAGAGTGAAAGAAGAATTAAACAACTAGCTTGTTCCAATCCCGCAATTGGTCTAGATCATCAGATCTCACAAACTCAAATATCGATGACTATGGTTGATCCAACAAACGATCAAATTAAGTCAGATTACGCTGTGACCGTCAGATGCGCAAGCACCAGATCAACGACATGGATAGATTGCGGAAAGCGAAAGGAGAATTAAATATCATGCTATTTGCAATATCACAATTATTCAGGACCATCATATATTATAGCTTCAAAGATCGACGATTGTGGTTGACTCACCAACAAACGCACAAATTCAAATTGTGGAGCTTGGGTGACAAATTAAATCACTCACAAGTTGTGGTTCCACAATCATCCTTGATCGTTAATATGCTTCGAGAGTCTTCATGACCGTTGGATCACTTTAAGTGGAAGGATAGGATAAGCAGGGAAACAAGGGTTGATAATTAGAATACCCTAATATCCGAAAACCATTGGATCATTCTAAAGTTGAAGGATGGGATAAGTTAGAAGAAGAGCAGTTAGATTTAATCCAAGGAAAAGTAGTATCATAGATAGATCAAGTTGTCGATATAAAACCATGATCGATGAACAACATTCGTTTCGGGTTAAAAGTTGTGAGGAAGTTACACTTATGGGAATCTCACTTCAGAAGTATTATGAAGTCAAGAGATCAAATTATCCGAAGTCCCGAAAGCCGAAAATTCGAAGTAACTCTCATTCGTCGATATGAGATACATTTTAGATACTATTTTGACCGTTAGATCAGGGAGATCTACGTCAACATACCATGTCAGTAAGGACATGTGGTAGACCACGTCAACTAACCACACAAAAAAGAACATGCGACAGACCACGACAGCAAGGACACATGGCACAGTGAGATAATGACAAGTG
>JZKD02S0000662.1:8095-27391 GCA_000966675.3 Picea glauca
ACGTTGCAGGAGAATAAAAAATCTTGGCATGATAAGCTGGTATTTTCTCTGTGGGCAGATAGACTGACTACCAAAAGATCCATTGGTATGTCACCATACCAGCTGGTATATGGTATAGAGGCGGTTTTCCCAACTTCGTTAGGAGTCCCTGTCATGAAGTTACTTCAAGAGATGCAAGCTGAACCAAATGACTCTCAGAGATGAATTAACCAAATGATTCATTTGTATTAGACTAGAGAGGATGTTTTCAAAAAAACACAGGTCATCCAAGAGAACATTAAGAATATCTTTGAAAAACGAACCAAAGAGGATGATTTCGAGGTGGGAGACCTGGTGTTGAGATGGGATGCCAGGAATGAGGACAAGGGAAAGCATGGGAAATTTGATCATCTATGGACAGGGCCTTACATGATCCAAGCTTTCAGAGGAAACAACGCCTTTTTGTTGAACAATGTCGATGGTTCAGATCTGCTAGGAGCACCTGTGAATGGAAGAATGCTGAAACATTATATTCCCCCCCCAGAAAATGTTTTGAAGAAACCACTATCCATTGTACATACCGTTTTAATTTTCAGTATTTACTTGCATTTTCCAAATGAAGGACGACAGTCAGTTGTTGAAGCCCGGAGAGAAGGCCCTAAGATGCTGATCATTTTTCTTCAATTCCTTTCTTGGAATCCGACCGATGAAGATTACCAGACAGATTGGTTCAAGATGACAGGAAAAACTGGATTCTTGGAACTTAATAGGGCAAGTGCCATCCCCATGTGGAGCCACCTGTTATCACCCCATAAATTATGGGAATTAATTGATGACTTGGATATTATCTGTGTCTGGTGGTTTGGTGACAAATGATATTGCATTCTTCAAATAATTTGTGAAAAGAAAAAAGAAAGAAAAGAAAAAGAAAAGAAAAAAGAAAGAAAAAGAAAAGAAAAAAGAAAGAAAAAGAAAAAGAAAAGAGGGCCAAAAGAATTGAAACAAAGGCTCCATGCAATAATAGCAACTTGGTCATACCTTCCAAGCATGACCAAGTTCTTTTAAATTGTCAATGTTGATAGGTTAGTGAATGCATATGATCACACTGTCTAATCTTGGTCAGACCGCCCCTAGGTTAGGATTAGTGAATACATCTGATCACACCATCAAATCCTGATCAAATAGCCCCTAGAAAGAATAAAATCTTAACCCAACTTTTTAACCTGGGTTAATTGCCTGATGACAGTAGGTTAGGATGTAGATTAATTGCTTTGCCTGCCTTGCCAAAATAAATCCAGATCAATGAAGATGTTACCCTGTGACTCCAATTCCTAAGTGTAATTGAATTGATGCCTCCCTTGGTGGTGTATGTATATGAGAAAAATCAAATGAAAACCCATGTGAATGTCCTTATCCTAAGTTTTCCTACATGTGACATTTTCCGCCCCCTACCTATGTCTCATTCACCTTTCAATGGTCCAGATCGCGATGATTATATCAACAGTCCACATTTGATTCCATACCCACCTTAGTGTTCTGCTTTTAACCAAAAGGGGGGGGTCCAGAATTGATGGTAATGCTTGCACAGATCTGGACGGTCCTGAAAGGGGCACGCGAATCCACGGCTCATATTGGATTCTGGGCCCCCCCGCTCATTCTCCCTTTAACGGAGGGGGGGGGGTCCAGAATTGGTTATAAATTGGGCGCAGATCTGGACGGCTCTTAATCCAGCGCTCAAATCGACGGTCCACTTTGGATTTCGGACCCCCCCGTCCGTTCTGCTTTTAATGGAGGGGGGGGGTCCGAAATTGATATTAAGGAGCACGTAGATCTGGACGGCCATCATACAAGCGCGCAGATCGATGGTTCTTAACACATTCCGGACCCCCCTTGGTGTTCTGTCTTTAATCAAAGGGGGGGGGTCTGGAATGAATATTCCTTCCGGCGGGCCCCTTGTTACACATGGCACGTTTCTATTGGTCCAGAGGTCAAATCCCCCGCCTGCTACCTGACATCCCCTCACCCCTGGACATCATCCTCCACTATCCCCACTTGTCCCACTTTTCCCTAGGTCGAAGTCCCATCCCGTTACTACTGTCAGTCCATGGTGTCAGCGTTATAACACCCTTCACTCATGAATAGCCCCTTTGGCGACTTTCCCCCCAATCCCAACCCTCGACGTCAGTCGTCCGTATACTTTGGTCACCATCACCTGCCATATCACCCCAAGTGGCCCGTTGTCCATTAATAACTGGATTATATGCCCGTTGTCATGCTGACCATTTTCCCGCGTCCGACCGACCCAGTTTTGAATAAATATACCGTTGCGACAATTTCCACTCGTTATTCATCCCTCGCGCCAGAACCACCCATCACACCAGAGAATGTATCTATCATCTCCCCACTACTTCCCCGTCATTTTCCTCCACCCCCTGTAGACCCCACTAATGATTGTTTGTTGCAGGTACAGTTATGGAGATGGTGTCTAAAACGAAGCCAGCTGAAGAGGAAGAGAATCCGTTCATTCTGCCTCCGGTCGACCTGGATAAAATACCTCTGGTTGACAAAGATAGGTTGATAGCGGACACCATATGCAGTTTTGACTTCTCGGATCTGCAATAATGGCTCCGGGAATTTTTCCTAGACCAGAGCGATGAGATTGGGCTCTGGGAGTCCAATATGCCCCTCTATCTGTTCCCACAAATTCATCATTTCCCAGAGTTTGCACTCAAGTGCCAAGCTCACTACGTCCCCGAATAGAAAGCCATTGTTTCTTCCTCTGGGGACGCCCTTTTCTTCATTAACCCAAAGGACATCGACCAAATGATGCAGATATACCGCTCAGAGTCTACATCCCTGTTCAACCTGGAGATCCTCATTGAGCTCTACCAAAAAATGACCTTCCCGCAGAGAGCTCAGATTGTGGAGATTTTCCTCCCCACTTTCACTCCACTCCCGACCACAAATCCTCTGTACCCATCTTCTCTGTTTTCCACCAAAGGAAATAAGATTATTTCCTCACTGTGCGCCCTACTCGGGTACTATTCCGATCAGTGGGTAGACAAACCCATCCTTGGTTTTCTCTCTATCTTTTCAAATGATGAACAACCAACCACCCAATTCGATTACAACACCTTCTTGTCCCATAACATCCATGAACAACTGGTGAATTTCGCCACTTAAGGCATGTTCAGGTACTCGTCCATCCTAGCTTACATGTTCGTCTACTTCCAATCAGACAGATTCAATTTATCGATGCAGAAGATGGACGCCGACAGGAATCCACAGCCGGTCACAGCGTGGACGTCTCTTCTAAAGCGCAATCCTGCCGAATACGACTTCGCAGCGTTCATTGATCAGTTTTACCACCCTGTGGTAAGTATGCTGACTGGCGTGCCTGAACCACGAGTAAATGACGAAGTCCAGAGAGTTCTACACCTCTCAGAAAATGCAAAGACAGGAGACTGGTACTTGTACCAGAATCACTCCGAGATCCGAGTCTACGGGTGCGAGTTGGCACCATACAAGATTCCTAGATATATGCCGGTAAGAGTTTTCGCACTGGAATATATTAGGAAAATTATGAATTCTGATGATGTTCATTTTGTTTCCCTCAAAAAGAAGCAACAATTGCGGATTAAAGGGCAGATAGGTTCATTCATCTGCAACAACAGAGGCGCAGGTGACGAAGTAGACAAATTGTTGAGGGAAATGAAATTCCCCACAAGTTTCACATGGCGTTATGATCCCTGCGGGATCATTTCAAAGATGAGAGTCAAAAATAAAAATGCCCCATATGCACATGAGCCCAGACCCGAAATCGAAAGGTTTGCTAATCAAACAGAATGGGAACCTGATACGTTGGTGAACGTAGGACCAACTGTTGGGATGGAAAAGCAGGTAGCCTCAACAAGCGCGCTCCCCACTGCCACACCTCAGAATCCCAAGGAAAAGAGGCCTCGGCAAGAATCGTCTTCTCCGGTAACAGAGGTGTCTTCGGAGGAATTTAATATGCACGCCAAAAGGCCAAGGTCTGTCCTAACGACGGGCACGACAGTGCAGCAGGAGATCACAACCACCACAGTGGCTTCCCCAAGGGTCAAGCCCATAAGTCTACCTTTTGGTTCGAGTCAACACACGGAGATAGCGAAGGCATTGAAAACCACAGACTCTCCCTTAGATACTCCACCAAGCAAGACCGCGCCAAAATTGGGCATTTTTGAGAAATACGACTTAATCAAAAAGAGGAACCAGACCCTGACCAGCAGCGCCTATGCCCAATTTGAGAAGCAGTCAGCCACAGCTCAACACAGGCTCCTTTCAGCATTCGATACAGAGAAAGGGAGGATGCATATGGCCTACCTCCATGCACAAGTGTCGGATCCCAAAGTAATATCCGATTACAAAAGGGTCACAGTCGAGTTCCAGGCCAAGGACGTGCACCCAGTGGACCTGATGGATCTACATAAGCAGACCAGAGAGATGGTTTTCCATACTTTAGCCCACTCTAAAGCTTCTTCTTCAAAGTATCGGGTAGCTTTGAGCAATGCCCAGACACAGCTAAAGATGGAGAAAATATCATCTTTCGCGAAGGACAACAAAATCAAAACATTGGAGGAGTTGGTCCTCAAGATTGGCTATGACCCTGCGAATGTCAAAGCAGCTGAAGAAATGATTAAGAAGAAAAACACTGGCATTGCTTCCTTAAGGAAGTAGCTAAAGCTCCCTCCAACAGAGGATCCGCAAACGAAGGAGATAGCCAAAAAAGAAGGGGAAAAAGATGAAATGCTGAGATTACTCATGGAGCAGAACGCTCAATTGAGGGAGATGGAGGCCGAGATGGAAAAACTGCTAAAAGAGAAAGAGCAGACGAAGACAATGGAAGGCATCCCCCTAAGTGCTATCCCCATTGCAGGATTGAGTACAGCGACAGTGACAACAGTTCCATCCACAACAGCAGGGAAGGTACCAGAAGGCACCACAGATCTGGCTAAGTCTATGGAGAGAATGAATTTGCAGGAGTCTGAAATCAGTAGACTCAAGAAAGAAATGGAAAATCTCCAAGAGATGAAGACTTCTTTCTAGACAAGTCTAGCCAAAGAGAAGCAGGTGAACGAGCAAATCCGGAAGGAGCTACAGCAGCTCCAAAAGTAGATCGTGGCAGGGAAGACTCTTGTCAAGGCCAAAGAAGTGATATGGACTGATATTTCCAAGTCCATAAATGAAATATGGCCTATGTTTCAAATAATGTTTGAGCAAAACGAGTTGCTCGAAAGGAGCAAACAAGCTGTGGAGAAAATCAGGACAGAGCTGGGAGACATGCCAGCCCAAGCTAATGAGATCATAAGGTTCCTAAATTCAAAGACCAGGGAGGAACTAGAAGAATTGAAGATCGAGGACAGGACATAAACTATATTGGAGGTGAAAAGAGTTCTGACCAAAAGATGCCTCATGCCTTGTGAAGGTTTTCTTTGGCGTTTCTGATTGTATCTCAGATTTGATTAAATACAGACCCCATAGCCCAATGGATGTGTAGTTTGTCTCAACCAACTTCAAAAACCMTTTTACAACAAAACAAAACTCGWGCCTTTACCTAGMMTAAAATCTAAATTAATAAACAAAGCTAAATCATATARAGAGATCCCTCTCTRAAGCTGGAAGGGCTAGATCCCAGCTTTAAAAGCGGTTGGTTAAGGTTACCTTTGTAGATTTCTTCTTTTTCAACCTCTAGGAAATTTACCAAGTGCTAACATAAATGGCGAGGAGAAAGTTTGACTCTGAGGAGAAAGTATTGTTTAGAGGTTGATTAACTCTGTACATATTATTCCCAGTATTGTTCTTAGAACCTCTTGCTCCTCTATGACTGTCCCTGCAGCAGTACAACCCAATATTGAGCCCRGGCTAGWRAATCAAACTCATATTGCGTCGAACCTTTTTGACTTAATCCTCAAAACCGCCAATAACCGGGAAGAGCTCGAACGTTCGTGGGAAGCCATTGAACGAGACATAGCAGCTCAAGAACAATTGGAAGTGAGACGACGTCAACGCAGAAATCTCCCATAGTCTCTTTTTATCATAAAATTAAATAAAAATTAAAATATATATATAAACCAAAAAGAGTTCTGGCTCCCAAGAAAGTTCACACTCGATCTCATCCAGACCCAGAACCCTCTACAGCGATAGATGGTCCCGAGCAGTTGTTAAGGCGGAAGATCTTAGCTACAAGTTCAGCTAGTTACACTCCCCTTCACAAGTCTCCTTCCTTTCCCGGAGGACGGGATATCTTTCAAAAACCTGATCTTGGCCTTATTGCGCCACGGGACCTTAGTGGAACACGGTCCAAAACCTTTGCGTCTAAGCTCATCTTTGACCCAACTGTGGTGCGACCCCGAACCCCTGAAGTTTTGTCTCCTTCTACTAAGCTACGAATCAATACCTCAGCCCCACCCAGTCCGTCGTCACCCTCGTCTTCCGTTTCTACCTCTCCTATCACCCCGGTCGTCGTTCCGCCTCCTCCGCCCATCATGGTGGCTAGATATGCACATTTGGTGTTGGTTGCACCTCTGCATGCCATGCGCCAAGACTACCAGAATAGATTGTCACAGTTTGATGCCAAAGGAACATTAAGCGCACAACAACATGTGGATAAAATGAATGACTACTTGGATCTACAAGAATTTGACGAAGTCGACGTTCAAATGAGACTGTTCGCTCAGAGTCTGACATGAGACACCAAGAAGTGGTTCAAAGCATTACCCGCAGCCTCAATCCCTGACCTTGTCGCGTTCCAAAGAAGTTTCCTCGACAGATGGGAGGTAAATAAAAACCCTCTCCAAATACTGTCAGAATACAAGAATATTAAAAGAAATAAAGGTGAATCGGTCCAAGACTATTGCACCCGTTTTAATAACCTGTATAATGCCATCCCAACTGAAATCAAACCTCCCCAGGGTTTGGCATTAATTAAATTCCCTGATGGGTTCGATGCTGACATGTCTTATCAATTAAGAGAAAGAGATGCTACCACCCTTGAAGACATGCAGAATAGCGCTATTAGTGTAGAAGCCAATCTGTTGGCAAAACGAGCGCGCCAGAGGAATGAGAGGAGAGTCACGATCAAGGAAGAACCTTCCACGTCTAACAATGATTCCAAAATGGATACTGTAGTCAGATCATTGGCATTATTGCTAGAAAGATCAAACATTTTAGACAGAAATCCTTCGAGAGATGACACCCCTTCTCCCCAAATCTGAAACCCCAATTTCAGAAGAAACCCTCCTCAAATCAGGCAAAGGGATCCTAGGGACCAAAGAGATCGGCGAGATCCTAGGGATCAAAGAGAACAAAGGGGTCCAGATCCACCGATTAGACCTCCCCTACAGGAAAACTATGTTGATGATGGAGGGGAAGTAATAGAGGAATTGGAAGACACTCATATCAACCTCATGGGAATACACGACAATGAGGCTATTTTCCTTACCCAAGAAGAGCAGGAACTATTTCTGCTAAACCAAACAAAGGTGAGCGAGGAGACCGAGGATGCGGAGCAAACAACCTGGGAAGATTCTATTCTGGAAGTACACTGACAGCACAACCTGCGGAGCAAGAAGATAGAAGGAAATTCCCCAAGAAAGACGACCGAAACACATAAGTTAGCCGAGACCCAAAAAAATCCCGAGAAAACCACTGCTGAGAAATCTTACGAGAAAGGTAAAAATGATGCCCCTGTGAAGAAAGACGCCAACATACTGAAAAGACCAGCACGGACGAAAGTTTCTCCTGTTAACCTGCCTATTACTTTTGACCGGAAGGATATGGACCAAGCAGAATCAACAAGTCAGACCCGAGCGCTGACACCTTTTAGCCTAGAAGTTGAATTGGCCAAAATTAAAATTCCCGTCCCACTGACAGAGTTGATAAGCCGAGGCGGTTAGCGTTCACAGGTACTAAAGGCATTATCCATCGAGCCTGGCATAGGCACCCAAGCCTTGACTATCATATCAGTGACCCACTCAGACACTGTGAACCTCGCTGACGATCACCCCGAACTCCTTTTTGGACCTGCAGTGGATGGTCGAGACGATACTGGTGATGTAGCTCCCTTTTATATCAGTTTGAACATACATGATTTGATATTGCATAACTCCATGTTGGATTCAGGTGCCTCACACAATTTGATGCCTAAAGTAGTAATGGAAAAGCTTGGATTGGAGGTCACCAGGCCTTACAAAGACTTACACTCGTTCGACTCTAGCAAAGTCAAATGTATTGGTCTGATTAAAGATCTATGCATCACCCTGGTTCAGATCCCTTCAAAAAGCATGGTAATGGACGTGGTGGTTGCAGAAATCCCACCAAAATATGGTATGTTACTGTCCTGGTCTTGGGGAGCTAAGCTCAAAGGAACCTTACAACTGGATATGTCCTACACCACTGTCCCAGTTTTTGGACAACAGAGGAGGTTATACAGAGAAACGTCGATGAAGTATATGGTCAGTAGTCAAGAGAAACCTCATAATTACCCCCTCTACTCCGCCCACTCAGATTTAGATTCATTCATCTTGTACAATGATGGTGATACTGAAGAACAAGGTACTCAGCTGATAGAAGGTGTAAAAAGTCAAGATGAAAGTCCGAAAAGCGATGAGGTAGCAAAGACGGAAGATGAAACCGCTAAAGAGTTCCCTGCTGATTTCTGGAGCATGGATTTTGATGGAGCTGTGAGTAAAGAAGGAGCAGGGGCTGGCGTCTGGTTGCATAACCATCGAAAACGGTATTCAGAAAACCATTCCTATAAGTTAAATTTCCACTGCACTAAGAACGTTGCTGAGTATGAAGCTTTAATGCTCGGTCTGAACCTGTTGAAAAAAGTTGGTGCTAAGCAAATAATGGTAAGGGGTGATTCAAAATTAATTATTAAACAAGTTAAAGGTGAATATGCTGCTAAACATCCACATCTTAGGGCCTACAGAAATTCCATTCTGGACACGTTGAAATGTTTTGCAGAAGTGGACTTGCAGGTAATTCCGAGAGGACAGAATATTTTGTCCGACGGGTTAGCCACGTCAGACACGTCCTGCAAGATTCCTTTCCGCCAAACTCGCCCATACATAGTTGAGGTGAGATGCAGACCCACGGTGCCCAATAATATCAGGTACTGGCAAGTGTTTGGAAATGACGATCAGATAGAAGACTTTTTGCAATGCAAGAACGATTTTGAATGTACAAACATAGATTTAGAAAATGAAAACGAGAATGTAAATAACCCTGAATTTGAAATAGATAGCGTTAATACTGTAAATATAGTAGGTGTAGAAGATACAGTGGATTCAGGAGAGTTAGGGCACGACGAAGCAGATACCGATGTTTTACAACTGAAAAGCAATGTTTTACCTAGAGGTCTCGTCCCTTTAGAAGATTTGTTTGATAGTGATGATGTAGCTAAGAAACCAAAAATAGAGGCTCAAGGGCAAGAAGGAGAAGACTGCAATATCGGAACTAACGAGAAGCCTAGGATGGTCAAACTGTCAAAATCTTTACCCCCAAAACAAAAGCTTAAGTACATTGAACTGTTCAAAGAATATTCAGATGTTTTTTTCTGGGGCTATGAAGATTTGAAAGCCTATGACACCAGCATTATACAACACATGATTCCCATAAAGGAAGATCAAAAACCGTTTAGGCAGAAACTTAGGAGGATAAATCCCAAGTTGCTTCCTTTGATAGAAAAAGAAATCAAGAAAATGTATGATGCCAAGATCATAGTCCCGCTGTGTTTCTCTAAGTGGGTTTCTAATTTAGTCCCTACACGTAAGAAAACCGGTGAAATTAGACTCTGCATAGATTTCAGAAACCTAAACAAAGCATCCTTGAAAGATAATTACCCCTTGCCTAAAATGGATCACCTCCTGCAATGTGTGGTCGGGTCCAGTCGAATTTCCCTACTAGATGGCTTCTCAGGCTACAACCAGGTCTTAGTTCACCCAGACGATCAGGAAAAGACTGCTTTCACCACCCCATGGGGCACATTCATGTACGTGAAGATGCCTTTTGGTATGATGAACGTAGGAGAAACATTCCAGAGGGCAATGGACATCGCCTTCGTTGAAGAGACAGGTAAGTTCATTGTAGTTTATTTAGATGATGTGACTGTTTTTTCCCAATCTGATGATGAACACTTGCGGCACCTCAGACGAGTTTTCGAAAAGTGTAGGAGGTTCAGGATTTCATTAAATCCCAAGAAATTTATTTTTGGGTTAGAAGAGGGTAAATTGTTGGGACATATCATCTCTAAAGAAGGAATCGGGATTGATCCCAGCTAGACAGAGGCCATACTAAAGATAGAACACCCCATAAACCTTAAAGAACTATAGTCATTTATAGGGCAAATTAACTTTCTTCGAAGATTCATTCCTAATCTGGCTGAGCTCCTCTGAAACATTATGAACATGCTTAAAAAGGACGCTAAGATAAAATGGGACTCTGAAGCTAGACAGTCCTTTGAACAAGTCAAAAAACACTCACAGAAGCCCCAGTTTTGATTAGTCCCGAGTTCACTAAAGATTTCTATCGTTTTTCTTTCTCCTCCAAACATACAATAGCAGTTGTATTACTGCAGAATAATAGTGAAGGGTATGAACAACCCATATCTTTCTTCAACAAAGCCCTGAGAGATGCCGCACTAAACTACAATATCATGGAGAAATATGCTTTTTCTTTGGTGAAGGCTATAAAGGATTTCAGGGTCTATATTCTTCATTCACACGTTATAACATATGTCCCGAACGCGGTGGTGAAAGATATCTTGATACAAGACAACCCTGATGGGAGAAGAGGAAAGTGGATTGTAGTTATTCTATAATACAACATAGAAATTAAGCCCACAAAATTGATCAAAGGCCAAGGCCTAGCCAAACTGATGGCTGAAACTAACTTGCAGGCTCTTGACATTAATTTTTTAGACGTGGCAGATGAACAGGGAGAGATGGAGACTTCACACGTTAAAGAGTTTTTTCTAAATTCTCCCTGGTATGCAGACCTTATTTTTTTTTTACAAAATTTACAAGCTCCCCCTGGTTTAACTAAAACTAAAGCTAGATTTTTAAAGTTGAAAGCTTTGAAATTCTGTATTCTAGAAGGAAATTTGTATTGGAAAGACCCTGCAGGTATTCTTTTAAATTGCTTGCTCAAAGATGAATCTGACAAAGTGTTGTAGGAGTTCCATGTAGGTGAATGTGGCGGCCATATGAACTGGAAGGCTACCGCTAACAAGATACTTAGAGCTGGTTTTTACTGGCCCACCCTGTTTACAGATGTGCATCAGAAAGTAACAACATGTCACCAGTGTCAGCTGTTTGGGGGTAAAAGGAATCTCCTTCCACTACCTCTCAAACCAATTTTAGTTGAGGCTCCGTTCCAGCAATGGGGACTTGGTTTCATTGGAGAGATACACCCTCCATCTTCGGGCCAACATAGGTGGATTCTCACAGCCACTGACTACTTCACCAAATGGATCGAAGTTGTACCAAGCAGGCAATCCACTGACGCTGTTATTATTGAATTTCTTGAAAATAATATTTTATCCCGTTTTGGTTGTCCTAGGAAGATCATTACTGACAATGTAGCT
Organism: Picea glauca; assembly: GCA_000966675.3. Taxonomy (NCBI): domain Eukaryota; kingdom Viridiplantae; phylum Streptophyta; class Pinopsida; order Pinales; family Pinaceae; genus Picea; species Picea glauca. The sequence continues at coordinate 19,701 of JZKD02S0000662.1, forward strand.
GCCTTTCGATCGAAGAAGCTTATTGATTTCTGCAGTTGTTACCACATTGTCTTGGGACATTCAACAGCCTACTACCCTCAAGGGAATGGATTGGCGGAATCCTCAAACAAGACTTTGGTAAATATCATCAAGAAAACGTTGCAGGAGAATGAAAAATCTTGGCATGATAAGCTGGTATTTGCTCTGTGGGCAGATAGACTGACTACCAAAAGATCCATTGGTATGTCACCATACCAGCTGGTATATGGTACAAAGGCGGTTTTCCCAACTTCGTTAGGAGTCCCTGTCATGAACTTTCTTCAAGAGATGCAATCTGAACCAAATGACTCTCAGAGACGAATTAACCAAATGATTCATTTGTATTAGACTAGAGAGGATGTTTTCAACAAAACACAGGTCATCCAAGAGAACATTAAGAATATCTTTGACAAACGAACCAAAGAGGACGATTTCGAGGTGGGAGACCTGGTGTTGAGATGGGATGCCAGGAACGAGGACAAGGGAAAGCATGGGAAATTTGATCATCTATGGACAGGGCCTTACATGATCCAAGATTTCAGAGGAAACAACGCCTTTTTGTTGAACAATGTCGATGGTTCAGATCTTCCAGGAGCACCTGTGAATGGAAGAATGCTGAAACATTATATTCCCCCCCAGTAAAGGTTTTGAAGAAACCACTATCCATTGTACATACCATTTTAATTTTCAGTATTTACTTGCATTTTCCAAATGAAGGACGACGATCAGTTGTTGAAGCCCGGAGAGAAGGCCCTAAGTTGCTGATCATTTTTCTTCAATTCCTTTCTTGGAATCTGACCGATGAAGATTACCAGACAGATTGGTTCGGGATGATAGGAAAAACTGGATTCTTGGCACTTAATAGGGCAAGTGCATCCCCATGTGGAGCCACCTGTTATCACCCCATAAATTATGGGAATCAATTGATGACTTGGATATTATCTGTGTCTAGTGGTTTGGTGACAAATGATATTGCATTCTTCAAATAATTTGTGAAAAGAAAAAAGAAAGAAAAGAAAAAGAAAAGAAAAAAGAAAGAAAAAGAAAAAGAAAAGAGCGCCAAAAGAATTGAAACAAAGGCCCCATGCAATAATAGAAACTTGGTCATACCTTCCAAGCATGACCAAGTTCTTTTAAATTGTCAATGTTGATAGGTTAGTGAATGCATCTGATCACACTGTCTAATCTTGGTCAGATAGCCCCTAGGTTAGGATTAGTGAATACATATGATCACACCATCAAATCCTGATCAGATAGCCCCTAGAAAGAATAAAATCTTAACCCAACTGTTTAACCTGGGTTAATTGCCTGATGACAGTAGGTTAGGATGTAGATTAATTGCTTTTCCTGCCTTGCCAAAATAAATCCAAATCAATGAAGATGTTACCCTGTGACTCCAATGCCTAAGTGTAATTGAATTGATGCCTCCCTTGGTGGTGTATGTATATGAGAAAAATCAAATGAAAACCCATGTGAATGTCCTTATCCTAAGTTTTCCTACATGTGACATTTTCCGCCCCCTACCTATGTCTCATTCACCTTTCAATGGTCCAGATCGCGATGATTATATCAACGGTCCACATTTGATTCCGGACCCCCCTTAGTGTTCTGCTTTTAACCAAAAGGGGGGGGTTCGGAATCGATGGTAATGCTTGCACAGATCTGGACAGTCCTGAAAGGGGCACGCAAATCCACAACTCATATTGGATTCTGGACCCCCCCCGCCCATTCTACCCTTAACAGAGGGGGGGGGGGGGCCGGAATTGGTTATAAATCGGGCACAGATCTGGACGGCTCTTAATCCAGCGCTCAAATCGACGGTCCACTTTGGATTCCGGGCCCCCCCCTCCGTTCTGCTTTCAATGGAGGGGGGGGGGCGAGGTCCGGAATTGATATTAAGGAGCGCGTAGATCTGAACGACCATCATACAAGCGCACAGATCGATGGTTCTTAACACATTCCGGACCCCCCTTGGTGTTCTGTCTTTAATCAAAGGGGGGGGGTCCGGAATGAATATTCCTTCCGGAGGGCCCCTTGTTACACATGACACGTTTCTATTGGTCCAGAGGTCAAATCCTCTGCTTGCTACCTGACATCCCCTCACCCCTGGACGTCATCCTCCACTATCCCCACTTGTCCCACTTTCCCCCGGTTCGAAGTCCCATCCCATTACTATTGTCAATCCACGGTGTCAGCGCTATAACACCCTTCACTCATGAACAACCCCTTTGGCGACTTTACCCCCAATCCCAAACCTCCACGTCAGTCGTTCGTACACTTTTGTCACCATCACCTGCCATATCACCCCAAGTGGCCCATTGTCCACTAATAACTGGATTATATGCCCATTGTCATGCAGACCGTTTTCCCACGTCTGACCAACCCAGTTTTGAATAAATATACCGTTGCGACAATTTTCACTCGTTATTCATCCCTCGCGCCAGAACCACCTGTCGTACCAGAGAACGTATCTATCATCTCCCCACTGCTTCCCCGTCGTTTTCCTCCACCCCTTGTATACCCCACTAATGATTGTTTGTTGCAGGTACAGTTACGGAGATGGTGTCTAAAACGAAGCCAGCTGAAGAGGAAGAGAATCCATTCGTTCAGCCTCCGGTCAACCTAGATAAAATCCCTCTGGTTGACAAAGATAGGTTGATAGCGGACACCATATGCAGGTTTGACTTCTCGGATCTGCAATCATGGCTCCGGGTAGTTTTCCTAGACCAGAGCGATGATATTAGGCTCTGGGAGTCCAATCTTCCCCTCTATTTGTTCCCAAAAATTCATCATTTCCCAGAGTTTGCACTCAAGTGCCAAGCTCACTACGTCTCCGAACAGAAAGCCATTTTTTCTTCCTCTGGGGACGCCCTTTTCTTCATTACCCCAGAGGATATCAACCAAATGATGCAGATATCCCGCCTGGAGTCTGCATCCCCATTCAACCTGGAGATCCTCACTAAGCTCTACCAAAAAATGACCTTCCCGCAGAGAGCTCATATTGTGGAGCTTTTCCTCCCCACTTCCGCTCCACTCCTGACCACAAATCCTCTGTACCCATCTTCTCTGTTTTCCACCAAAGGAAATCAGATTATTTCCTCACTGTGCGCCCTGCTTGGGTACTATTCCGATCAGTGGGTAGACGAACCCATCCTTGGTTTTCTCTCTATCTGTTCAAATGATGAACAACCAACCAACCAATTCGATTACAGCACCTTCTTGGCCTATAAAATCCATGAACAACTGGTGAATTTCGCCACTGAAGGCATGTTCAGGTACTCGTCCATCCTAGCTTACATGTTCGTCTACTTCCAAGCAGACAAATTCAATTTCTCGATGTAGAAGATGGATGCTGATGGGAAGCCACAGCCGGTCACAGCGTGGACGTCTCTTCTAAAGCGCAATCCTGCCGAATATGACTTCGCAGCGTTCATTGATCAGTTTTACCACCCTATGGTAAGTATGCTGACTGGCATGCCTGAGCCATGAGTAAATGACGAAGTCTGGAGAGTTCTACACCTCTCAGAAAATGCAAAGACAGGAGACTGGTACTTGTACCAGAATCACTCCGAGATCCGAGTCTATGGGTGCGAGTTGGAACCATACAAGCTTCCTAGATATATGCTGGTAAGAGTTTTCGCACTGGAATATATTAGGCAAATTATGAATTCTGATGATGTTCATTTTGTTTCTCTCAAAAAGAAGCAACAGTTACGGATTAAAGGGCAGATAGGTTCATTCATCTGCAACAACAGAGGCGCAGGTGACGAAGCAGACAAACTGTTGAGGGAAATGAAATTCCCCACAAGTTTCACATGGAGTTATGATCCCTGCGGGATCATTTGAGAGATGAGAGTCAGAAATAAAAATTCCCCAGACCCAAAATCGAAAGGTTTGTTAATCAAACAAAATGGGAACCTGATACGTTGGTGGACGTAGGACCAACTGTCGGGATGGAAAGCAGGTAGCCTCAACAAGCACGCTCCCCACTACCACACCTTAGAATCCCAAGGAAAAGAGGCCTCGACAACAATCGTCTTCTCCGGTAATAGAGGTGTCTTCGGAGGAATTTAATGTGCACGCCAAAAGGCCAAGGACTATCCCAACGGCGGGCACGACAGTGGAGCAGGAGATCACAACCACCACAGTGGCCTCCCCAGGGGTCAAGCCCATAAGTCTACCTTTCGGTTCGAGTCAACACACGGAGATAGCGAAGGCATTGAAAACCACATACTCTCGCTTAGATACTCCACCAAGCAAGACCAGGCCCAAAGTGGGCATTTTTGAGAAATATGACTTAATCAAAAAGAGGAACCAGACCCTGACCAGCAGCGCCTATGCCCAATTTCAGAAGGAGTCAGCCATAGCTCAACACAGGCTCCTTTCGACATTCGATACAGAGAAAGGGAGGATGCATATGGCCTACCTCCATGCACAAGTGTCGGATCCCAAAGTAATATCCGATTACAAAAGGGTCACAGTCAAGTTGCAGGCCAAGGACGTGCACCCAGCGGACCAGATGGATCTACATAAGCAGAACAGAGAGATGGTTTTCCACACTTTAGCCCATGCTACAGCTTCTGCTTCAAAGTATCGGGTAGCTTTGAGCAATGCCCAAACACAGCTAAAGATGGAGAAAATATCATCTTTCGCGAAGGACAACAAAATCAAAACATTGGAGGAGTTGGTCCTCAAGATTGGCTATGACCCTGCGAATGTCAAAGCAGCTGAAGAAATGATTAAGAAGAAAAATGCTGACATCGCTTCCTTAAGGAAGCAGCTAAAGCTCCCTCCAACAGAGGATCCGCAAACGAAGGAGATAGCCGAAAAAGAAGGGGAAAAAGATGAAATGCTGAGATTACTCATGGAGAAGAATGCTCAATTGAGGGAGATGGAGGTCGGGATGGAAAAACTGTTAAAGGAGAAAGAGCAGACGAAGACAATGGAAGGCATCCCCCTAAGTGCTATCCCCATTGCAGGATTGAGTACAGTGACAGTGACAGCAGTTCCATCCACAACAGCAGGGCAGGTACCAGAAGGCACCACAGATCTGGCTAAGTTTATGGAGAGAATGAATTTGCAGGAGTCTGAAATCAGTACAATCAAAAAAGAAATGGAAAATCTCCAAGAGCTGAAGACTTCTTTCCAGACAAGTCCAGCCAAAAGGAAGCAGGTGAACGAGCAAATCCGGAAGGAGCTACAGCTGCTCCAAAAGCAGATCGTGGCAGGGAAGACTCTGGCCGAGGCCAAAGAAGTGATATGGAATGATATTTCCAAGTCCATAAATGAAATATGGCCTGTGTTTCAAATAATGTTTGAGCGAAACGAGTTGCTCGAAAGGAGCAAACAAGCGGTGGAGAAAATCAGGACAGAGCTGGGAGACATGCCAACCCAAGCTAATGAAATCATAAGGTTCCTAAATTCAAAAACCAGGGAGGAACTAGAAGAATTGAAAATCGAGGACAGGACAGAAACTATATTGGAGGTGAAAAGAGTTCTGACCAAAAGAGGCCTCATGCTCCAGCTTGAGGAGAAAATCCAAGTTATRGATCAAGGAGTGCAAAGGTTTTTCCACAAGATAGATGCTCTACAAAGAAAAGGCCTACCTGGTATGAAGGTCATCAATGATAAATTGATGACACTCCCCGATTATAAGAAGAAGTTGACTGAAGCTTCTAGTTCCAAATTTGCAGGGGTACAGGGGAGTGTCACGGAAAAAGCATTCATAGAAGCCCTGCAGTTGGATATTGATATCCAACATGAAATTAAGCATATATTCGTCATCAAGCCCACATTTTCTAAATACAGAGATATGGATGAAGTGTACAGGAGATTGCTTAAAATTACAGTGCCAAGTCACATCAGATGGGAGGAGTTGTGCGATCTGCTAGATTAGCAGATGAGCTGTCACGGTCCAGTCACCTGTCCAGTCAGAAGAGGTTGCGAAGGCACCTCGTCAACGGCCTACCCAGAAGTTCAAAAAACAGTTGCATCGAGTCATCAAAGCAGTTTTGATTAGTTAAGTTAGTTATGCTAAAAATAGGATGAGCACGTCCTGATCAGTTGTGACAGGAACGATTGTATTTTGGCTTATAAATACTTATTTTTTCAATGTATTGGGGGTTATTGATTTGCACATCCCATTGCTATCAAGCTGTAACAATTTTGAGGAGATCTACCATTAATAAAGAAGAGGAAATTTACAGGATTCTTGCGTATGTTCAATGGTGATGTGTTTTCCTGAGTTAATGTTTTCTTTCTCCGTATTTCATTTTGTTGTCTGAATCTAATCTTTATGAATAGCGTTATGTTACAGGATTTATCTCTGATACCCTGTTTCCGATTCTAGAGGTTTAAGTGTTTATCTTCTAAATATCTTCAATTAAGAGATTCTTAAGTGCTTGTTGGTTGGAGTTATTTCCTTATCTTTTCTTCTGATCATCATTTAAATTATTAAAGATCCAGTGAATGTATTACCTCGCCTTGTGAAAGACTTCTTCAGCATTTCTGGTTGTATCTCGGGTTCCTTAAATACAGACCCCATACCCCAATGGATGTGTAGTTTGTCTCAACCGATTTCAAAAAACCTTTACAACAAAACCAACATTTTCTATAACTAGCCTAATATCTTAATTTAAAACAAAGATAAATTATACAGAGAGATCCCTCTCTGCAGCTGGAAGGGCTAGATCCCAGCTCTAAAAGTGGTTGGTTAAGGTTACCTTAGTAGATTTCTTCTTTTTTCAACCTCTAGGAAATTTACCGAGTGCTAACACCAGGTAAGCATGTGTGGTGCAATTTAGGGTTATAACACAAACTTCCCCATTTGAGAGATGACCTTCCTACATTTCTTAGCAGAGATCAAGGAAATAGCACTAGGTGGGACTGCCTCGGGTATCCTGTATAATTTCCTGTTCAAACTAATAATAACACTACAAGGCCTAGACTCATATAAAACTTGACATTTCCATAAATAAGGTTGGACCAAAAGAAAACCACAAACTTTGAGAGGAGCAACATCACAAAATACCTCATCTTTGAAGGGCTTGATGTCATACGATAATCGCCACTGTTGGCTGACATGGAGATCGCTTCCTTCGCAGAGCCATCGAATGGTGTAGGCTTGTGGGTGCGGTGTTGTTAGAAGGGAAAGATGCTTGATGACATTTGCTGAGATGATTTTCTTCATGATACCTCTATCAACAATGAAGTGTAGCAGGGTTCCTTTTACCCACATCTATCAATGGAAGAGGAACTCTCCTTCTTCTGGCCCGTCTGGTTCACCAGAGTGTGTTGGTTGTGGAGCCTGATTATCTTCCTGATTCAGAGGTCTTTTACTTTCATTCGTGTTTATACCCCATGAAGTATTTACACCCTAGAAGTATGTACACTCTTCCATGTGGGGGAGTGCAGATGGGGTGTACCCCTCGGCTGGGGGATCTAGGGGCAAGCGGGCCCCCAACGAGGGTTCAGGGACGAAGCCCCCGAAGGAAAAATTGTCTTGTAAATGTATATTGTAATTTCATTGTAAATATGGACCGTTCATTATAAGGTCGCAGGTCTAACAATAGAGATTATGTTAGGGTTTTTTTCCCTAGAAGGCAACCCTCTTTTATGAGGGAAATGTATTGCGGCTATGGTTGATGGTGAATATTGTATTATGAGATAGGAGA
>JZKD02S0000673.1:16584-65052 GCA_000966675.3 Picea glauca
CGTCGATCGACATCATTTTTCACCTTTCCAAACTAATGACGTCGATCGACGTATATCAACCACTTTTATAAAGTGGTTGTTGCTAGTATATGACATGTAAGAAAAAAAAAGTGTTATGATCTTATCCTCTTAATAGAAATATCTTATTATTAATTTCTAATCTTTATCTTTTTTCCAACCCTATTTATTCAATCCATGGACTTATTTTTCTCTATTTTACAACGGCCTTAATAAGATCCTTTGTGATGGGTGAAGGTCCTTTCAAAATGGCGGGAATGTTTCTAAACATTAACATAATTTATATTTTAAAACTTCATTACAATTAAGCAAACACATGTTCTTTGTAAGTTTGGTAAGTTGAAGTCAACATTTTTAGGATGAATTAAAAGGATAAAGTATTTTATTAGTTTAAATCCATAAAAAAAAAAAACCTATTTTCATCAACAATAAAAATAAAAAAAATCTTGATTTATCAAGCATTTAGATGAATCAAATTAGATGAATTAAAAAGATAAAGTATCTATTTATTTTTTTTGTAAGTTAGAAGATATATTAGATCCTGCTAAGTAGCAAAAGTTACAACTGTCATGCTATCCCAAGAAGTTGTGGTAGCATTTCCCTAGTGGGAAACCAATGTTGCCACATGGCCATTAAGGTTCAAAGTGTCCATGCAGAACTTAAAAAACTGTAAAGAGCATAAACTGTAAAAAACTAGATCTAGGATGCCACACAGGGCGAAAAACTTGTAAATTATATTGTCTCGAGACATAGAAACTTGGGAAACCTAAGCAAGAAGAAGCTATCCAGAACTGGGGTTGGGTCTCTGCTCGTTCCTTCAGTCTTGCGCAATGTCCTTGCCTAGAGCACCTGTGTCCGGAATAATTTGTCGGAGATCCCGTAGAAGAGACATCAAGAGCTCCTCATGATGAATATGGTCTTCTTCCATGTTCTGCATCTCTTTGATGGCGTTGTTGAAATCCTTAATTGGTCACTTGATGAAATCCAAAGAGTCCTTCAGAGGTTCCATCCCAGCGCAATGGGTGCAAGCAAATGAGGGCGGAGGGGGTGAAAGAAAATCAAAGGATGAGGAGGGGGATTCGGGAGAGGGGAGGGGGAAGGACGAAGAAGAGAGAGGGTCTGACAAAATGGGGGGAGCGGAGGGTGGAGGAGGGCGAGGAGGAGGCTGGTGGGGAGACGGCGGCTCTGGGCTGAGATCTGGAACAAAGCTCGGGGAATTTCCATGGTTGTCAAACCATTCAACTTTACAGGCATAAGGAGAAGACAAGGGAGGTAATTTTGGAGTAGTGGCTCGTTCGGGAGAGTGGTCCGGAGAGGTGGCGCGAGTTGACACAAGGGGAAGCTCCGGGGTGGAGGCACGAGCAGAGTTTGGAGGCAAGCTTTGGAGATTATGCTTGCCACAGCTGCATACCAGGTCGCTCCCCATTTATATTTTCCCCAAAGGCGAGGCATCAGGAGAAACACCGAAAACCAAAGGTGGAGTTCGAGGCAATTGTTGAGCGCAGTAGAGGGTTCGAGCCAGAACCAAAAGTAAAAGTTGACTGAAGGATGAGTTCTAGGCACGGGAGGTCGAGAGTGCCAAGGACAGTGAAAGGGCAGAGGAAACTCAGACCAGAGGCAAAGAAGTAGACAGTCTCGAGGAGGAGGCCAAGACGCAGGAGGCCGAGATCTTAAATGAGCCATGGATTTCCAAAAATCAGGCCTAAAACCACTGAATCGGGCAAGGTGATGGGATTGGGCCTGCATCCATCCCATTGCAATTATCAATCCTGCGAACTGGAGTGCCAAATAATTAAATTGAGTGGAGTGCAATTGAATGCAGAGGTGCGTCGACCGAGGATTTAATTGCATGGATTAATGGTAGAGGTAAGTGTGGGTTGAGTTGGCACGAGGTGGCAAGAGTTGTGGCCAGGTGTTCGCCCGTCTGGCCATCCGCTCGTCGTTTCTAATATCACCCCATCCGGGGGAAGATAAAGTATCTTATTAATAAACCTTATTTTCATCAAAAGAAAATCTTGATTTATCAATCATTTAGATTAATCAAATTCATTGAAGTGCAGACATTTTAAAGAGTGTAAAGAATTTGATTGTTTACACATATTTTTAAAAAATTAACTTCACTTATATTTTTATTATTATTTGATTATTTTGAGAGACATTTTACACATCAACATGTGTATAAATGGTTATACGGCCTGAGTGGGCCTAATGGTTAAGAGCATGTGTTTCCTCCTTGGAGGTCACAAGTTCAAATCCAAAGGAGGGTAGGGTATGTATACCTCTGTATACTTTAGTAGTCGAATCGTTGAGCGGAGGGGGTCCCTTGTCCCACAAACAAGGGGGTCTCATAAACCAATTTGGTGTTTGTCTTGGTCGTGACCTTAAAAATAGATTATTATTATATATGTATGTTTTCTTCGTGCATTACAATCTACATAATTATTAGTTGGAACTTGGGACTTTAGTTTTTGTTTCTAAATTCATGTTTTGTTTTCTAAAAATTTTCCAAGGGTTAACTAGGGTTATACCTATGAGGAAAAAAATTATGTTGAAGAAACTCAAATTGTTGGTAAATAGGCTTATGCCAAGGGTAGAAGGGTTTTTTTATTTTGGTTCTCACGCATGAAATCTACTATTAGTGTTGGGTGGGTTATTTCAACCAGCAGAACATGTGGGTTGGTCATTAGAAAACAAAATTGGTCTCATTTGAAGTGGGTTATTGATCCAGTTGGATATTGATGGCCACCCACCTCTTTTATTGACTCGTCATGGTTCTCCATTTTGGTCATTTTTGTTATGATTTTTTAATCCTAAACGATGTTTTTTGGCCATTTGGGGGATTGGGGTTGCCTTGGAATCCCCAAGCCCTACCAATAATGCTTCTCAATTAGATCTTTCCAACAAGCTACTAAATTCCTCAAACAAAGATTATATGCAAAAGGTGTGCCCCCAGGAAGTTGACGTATCAACTAACCATCTTGGGGCCCGCAAACCTTTTGGCACCTCGCCTTCCAGGGTTAGGGTTTTGGACCTTTAGGGTTCTTGCTTTATGTTAGAAGGCCATTCTTGTATCCCATCGTATTATCTTTTTGTGAATGAGCGTAGACGACATCTCTTTCTTCGGAGATAAGATATTATCATTCTAGCCAGTTTATGTTCTACAATATTCTATTATTTTATCCATTAATAGAAGTTGGGTTTCACTGTATTGTTGTACTATCTATTATATTTTTATGTGTGTTTCATTTCATTCTCAATATAATTAGAATCAATTATTTCCAATAGGCCAACATCTGGTTATTTTCTCCAATGGACAATCTACTTCTGAGACCATCCCAAGAACTTTGTTGCCTCCAAAAAAGGTAAAGTGGCTCAGTTCTACCAAGCATGAAATTGGGTCAAGGAAATTTACACATTTCCCTTTAACGAAGTGGTGGGTTCCATCACCCCAATTATTATTACCTTTCTACTTGAATAAACTTGAGGAAGAGGACTTATCAAGTGTATATTGACAGTGAGCAAACTTGGTTTCTAGTGCCAATTTCATTTGCTAGAAAACATTCATGGTCTGAAGGATTTTGAGCTACATAGGAAGCATTGGAAAATGGTTTTGGGAGACTAACTTTGGAATTCATTTATAATGTTGTAGTAAAAAAACAAAATGTTGGAGGGTATTAGCAGACTTTGGGAACTAAAACTATATTGGTGGTTTCTGCACACCGCAACCATTGGAGTATATCCAAAAAGTTGCATCCCATAACTGTAAAGGATATTATAAAGACATTGGCTAACTTTGGGTTTATGTTAAAATGGTTGTGGGGACGTTTAACTCTATCATTTACCATGGAGACACATGTTTGGGAGAGGTGAACATCTGCCTCAGTACGAGGATTCAAACTTGTTGAATGCAATTAAGGAGGTGATTAAGATATCTCATTTGTCACCCCCAAGTGAAACATGACCTCCTTTGGCAATGCTCCACATGATTACATCCAATCATGTCTTTATCAAAGTGGGGTTTAAGGATCATAACTAGAGTTATTGACACTTTTCTTAAACATTGAACCAAATGGACCTTGTAATTGTCTAAACTTTAGATAAAGATATGTTCAAAGTCACCACTTAAATACCTGGTACTTGTTATCTTTATTTTGATGTGTTGAATGCCAATGTAGCTTCTAGTGGTGTAATACCAAAATTCAGAGATCTTATGCCAATAACATTATTTTGCATTCTATATTGTTGGAGTTTTATGTGATGTTAATGTTAGTCATGGACTATGATTTCAACCAAATTTCAGGTCCCATAAGTTTGCCTCCTTGAAAGAGTGCAACATAACACACCAGTCTAAAGCAATGTTCACCATGAGTTTGAAAAGGCAATTTTGATAATTCTTACTTTCACTTAGTTGAGTATCTAATGTTTGCATTCTAACTAAAGAGTGAACATTGTCTTGAAGTAGCCAAAAAGATCATCATTCATTGAATTTGAAACAATAGAAGGAAGTTGAAGCTACTGCATCTGCAACTGAAATAAAACATTGTTTCGGAGATTTGGGGATAATACTGAAAGGTAGAACATTGACATACTTTACGTCCATGGACAAAACAATAACTGGTCAAAAGGCATAAAACCAAGATCATGGTCACCACAACCTATATCTTACAAAGGATATGATGTTGGAGTATCGAGAAAAGATATGCCCAAGTGTCAATTGAATGGTTGAAGGTGTTGATGATGTGGTTGCCTATGAAAGAGAACCTCGTTAAAAGATGAGAACGAGAGGATCTTTGCCAATAGGTCGATGAAGGGATCATGTGAGTTTACATGAGGCATCAACTAATTAGGTAACATTAGGAATCTTGATGACAACCACGCAAGTATGCAAGATTGGTCATAGTAATAAAGCATGAAACTCTAAAGAAATTGGGTAAAAAAATCTTTATCCATATTTGATATCTTCTTTGATATGTTTATGATGGTGTATGAATGCATGTATGTCATTAATACCTAAGTGGGGTATGACAAAGATAGGAATATTTTGGTATGTAAATATTGTTAGAATATTTGGTATGCATTCATGAGTCGATATGACGTGATTGAGTTGGTTAAGAATAGTAACGAGAGTGATTATGTAACCATCAATTTTGGCATTTTGGATTACTGGAATATATGTATGATGGCATTGTGAATTTATTATAATGTCAGTAATGTGTATATAATGAGTGATAGTTTCATATCATTTCATGCGATGAACGATTGAAAGTGATTGAATTATTAGTGTGTTATAATTTTGAGATCATTTTAGGGGTTGTTGTAAATGTTGCAATGAAAGGATTCTATGCATGAATACTCATACTTGTTTGGTTGATTGAAAGTTCAAATTGTAGGTAGGATGGTCTTAGATATGGCAATGAGTGTAAGTCCATAATGAAGAGTCAATGCTACCACATGCAAGAGCCAAACATTATGAGAAGAATCCCATACTTGTGAAATCTAACTTCTATATGAAACAAGTTTGAAATAAAAGATTTTTAATTGAAAATATTATGATGATATCTCATGTATTTGTGTGATACAAGTGAGATGATGGATATGTCCAGGAAAGACAGACGATGATTATTGAAGTTAAAAAGAAAGAACACAATCACACTGTAGTGACACTGGAACCTTGTGATATGCCTTGATCACCATTGAGATGTGTTATGTTATGTTAAAGCAAGCTACAAGGATTTTCCATTGAGATGTGATATGCTATGTTGGAGCAAGCTAGAGGGATGCCTTGGTTGTAAGACTCTATAAGTATTTGTACCCTTCCCATGTGCAAAAGCCTTAGCAAATGATGGATTACCCAAGGGACGATGTAGCAGAGAAGGGGATGCCTTAAACTGGAGGGTGAGTGACTAGAAGGAAGATGAGACTTGAATGAATCCGTTGTGAGAGATTCATGTTAGATGCTAGTTGGGATCATGAGTACATTGGGTGTGTCCGAGAAAAAATGCTTTGAGTTATATTTGTGGCAGCCATATAGGAAATATACATATCATAAAGATAAATATTAAGACAAATTACATACTTTATCTTCGGTTGTGAATATAGATGTTTCAACTTATAACTTAAAATTCATAGATTGGAAATTGTATCCATGAATACTTAATGCATTGAAGCGACTATAATATGCATGTTTACTTTGATGATTGTTGTAGTCATATGCTAGAATGCTAAAATATTGTAAGTGTACCAAGATAATGAAGAGGATTGCATTGCACGTACAACTAAAGAATAAAGACAAATACATTTCTACAATAATAGAACACCAAGGACGATGTTATTCCAAGGGATAAGGGATGTAATATCCCAATTTTACTCCTTGAAATATTTGTAATTGAAATTGTTAATTGGAGTTCTGGAACAATGACATCTTTGAACTATACACATTCCCCTGCATATCAACCAAGAATAGTTACAAAGATCAACTATGGAAAGCTTTAAGGACATTGGTCAACAAATGAAGAGGAATTTATGCCTTGTTATGTTGTTATAATATGTATATATTCAATATCAGAATGCAATTCAAGGTGTTAAGGTGCACATCATAATTATTGAATTAGGTATCCTTTATCAATAGGTAGTTTCATGTTAGTTGTTACATGAATAAAATTTGATATCAAGATTGTGTTCATTCAAATCATCAATAGAGCCAATCATTTCATGTGCAGAGAGGATTTTGAAGAGTGTTATATACACAAGGATGTTTTCACAACAATTACTTCATTTGCATTTGATGTGTATACCTCAAACGTGTCATTTCTAAGCCTAGTTATATTTTGTATAGTAATTTAAAGAGGTTAGCTTAGTCCCTCTTGTGCAAATCTATTAGATAAATTGATGCTACATAATATCTTAGATGCAAATTTATGCATTATAAACATATTGTACATGTTGGAAATACTTATGTAGCAAGCCATCGTTTACCAATTATAATACTTACTCTAGATCTTGTTGTTTGAGACCTATACACACTGAAAGGGTCACCTAATTCAAGGCACAATTATATATGTGAGATAATACTCCTTTGATGGTTTGAAAGGAACACTTGTAACAGATTTTAGATTTCTACAAACAACATTTATACTCTATCCCATAATGATCTTGAAGTTTGAAAAGAGTTTTGATTTTAAAAAAATAGAAGAAAAGAAAAACATAGCTTTTAATTAAGGAAATGTTACACACGCACATATTACATGTTATAAATCAAACAACATCACCACCAACATGATATGAAAAGGCATACTATATCAAAATAAATAAATATGTGTGTGTTTGTGCACGTGTGAAATATACATTAAAGTAAAATATAAATGTCAAACATACATTACAACAATCAATGTACATGTAAACTATTGCTAGCTAGGTCCACCACCATAGTCAAAGGGCTCATAAGTGCCTCCACGACCAAATTTAGAGGCATGATTAGTACCTCTACTAGATAATAATGTAGAAAGTAGAGCCTCATATATATCTTCACCAAAAAGTAGATCATTTGATGCGACCATAACATTGATAGCGAGTGCAATAGGTGAAGTAGCTAGTGGTGTAGTTGGTGGCATAAGTGGAGGAGGAGGGGGGTGGGAGATATTAGAGGTGGAGGAGGAGAATGGGGGGGAGATTTAGGAGGTGGAGGAGGAGACGACGGTTGATCCAGTGGAGGAGGAGACGACGGTTGATCCAGTGGAGGAGGAGACGACGGTCGATCCAGTGGAGGAGGAGATGGCGGTCGGTCCGGTGGAGGAGGAGAAGGGAGAGGAGATGGTGGTCAACCTACTGGAGGAGATGTTAAATGAGCCCGCATAATCTCAAGTAGGTTGGGGGAATTGGAAATATGATTCATAAATAACATCATACAGTGAGGAAGGCTTGAATAAAGCTATGAAATCTCTGGGTCTGACATGACCTCTCAAGGTCATACTAGCAGCACACCTGGCTAGCCATTAATGTACGTATATGATTATCCACTTGATGATAGAATCTAAAATCTACCTTATGCAACGTGCTAAGTCTCTACACACAATCCATATGATTAGCTTGAACTATCTCGTCATTGAGTTGGAGAGGATCCTCACCAACATATGAGCCAATATCTGCAAAATAGTAGACAACAATAATTAGACAATCTAAACAAAATCTTGTAGTTTATTACATGTGCATTAAATAAGATAAACATATGCAACTAGATTAATCAAAATATAATAATAATATTATCTCTCTCATATGGTGGCTTGGCCAGTCCATCCTTGCATGTGGATATTGTACAAGTTTGAGGATGGGATTATCCTCACTAGCTAACAAATATGAAGCTTTGAACCCATTGGACTACATGGGTTCTCCTATTGACCCCTCTTGGGCAACATTTTCCCCCACACATGTATACAGATGTCAATCATCGACCTAGGAGGGAGGTGGTTTGAATGTCAATCGAGTCATTAGAAACCTCTCAAAAAATCAAGTAAATAGCTTTGAATCAAAGTGGAAGACATGTCTCCCCTCAAACATGCATGACGATAATCTAAAGCAATAAAAAACTATCGCAAAAAAATGGCAAAACATCTAATCAGTCTAGGTTTGTGAAATAAACTATCTACATAGTGCATCAAAGGGAAACCAATGCACTGCAGATTATAGGTACGGTGTGCTAGTGTTGTGACCACAAGGGATAAGCACTTAACCTCCTCTTCACCAAAAAAATGTAAGTTCAATTGGCCCACATCAACCTGGAACTCACTGGGGTTAGTGATGATTGCACTGACATATCTCTACACATATGCCATCTGACTCTCTACCACAATGCCAGACAATATATTGGGGAATGGGGAAAATCCTCCCCACTCTTATTTANGTTTTGATTTTAAAAAAATAGAAGAAAAGAAAAACATAGCTTTTAATTAAGGAAATGTTACACACGCACATATTACATGTTATAAATCAAACAACATCACCACCAACATGATATGGAAAGGCATACTATATCAAAATAAATAAATATGTGTGTGTTTGTGCACATGTGAAATATACATTAAAGTAAAATATAAATGTCAAACATACATTACAACAATCAATGTACATGTAAACTATTGCTAGCTAGGTCCACCGCCATAGTCAAAGGACTCATAAGTGCCTCCATGACCAAATTTAGAGGCATGATTAGTACCTCTACTAAATAATAATGCAAAAAGTAGAGCCTCATATATATCTTCACCAAAAAGTAGATCATTTGATGCGACGATAACATTGATAGCGAGTGCAATAGGTGAAGTAGCTAGTGGTGTAGTTGGTGGCATAAGTGGAGGAGAGGGTGGGGGGGGGAGATATTAGAGGTGAAGGAGGAGAATGGGGGGGAGATTTAGGAGGTGGAGGAGACGACGGTCGGTCCAGTGGAGGAGGAGATGGCGGTTGGTCTGGTGGAGGAAGGGAGAGGAGATGGTGGTCAACCTACTGGAGGAGATGTTAGATGAGCCCGCAAAATCTCAAGTAGGTTGGGGGAATGGGAAATATGATTCATAAATAACATCATGCAGTGAGGAAGGCTTGAATAAAGCTATGAAATCTCAGGGTCTGACATGACCTCTCAAGGTCATACTAGCACCACACCATGGCTAGCCATTAGTGTACGTATATGATCATCCACTTGATGATAGAATCTACAATCTACCTTATGCAACGTGCTAAGTCTCTACACACAATCCATATGATTAGCTTGAACCGTCTCGTCATTGATTTGGAGAGGATCCTCACCAACATATGAGCCAATATCTGCAAAATAGTAGACAACAATAATTAGACAATCTAAACAAAATCTTGTAGTTTATTACACGTGCATTAAATAAGATAAACATATGCAACTAGATTAATCAAAATATAATAATAATATTATCCCTCTCATATGGTGGCTTGGCCAGTCCATCCTTGCACGTGGATATTATACAAGTTTGAGGATGGGATTATCCTCACTAGCTAACAAATATGAAGCTTTGAACCCATTGGACTACATGGGTACTCCTATTGACCCCTCTTGGGAAACATTTGCCCCCACACGTGCATACAAATGTCAATCATCAACCTAGGAGGGAGGTGGTTTGAATGTCAATCGATTCATTAGAAACCTCTCAAAAAATCAAGTAAATAGCTTTGAATCAAAGTGGAAGACATGTCTCCCCTCAAACATGCATGACGATAATCTAAAGCAATAAAAAACTATCGCAAAAAAATGGCAAAACATCTAATCAGTCTAGGTTTGTGAAATAAACTATCTACATAGTGCATCAAAGGGAAACCAATGCACTGCAGATTATAGGTACGGTGTGCTAGTGTTGTGACCACAAGGGATAAGCACTTAACCTCCTCTTCACCAAAAAAATGTAAGTTCAATTGGCCCACATCAACCTGGAACTCACTGGGGTTAGTGATGATTGCACTGACATATCTCTACACATATGCCATCTGACTCTCTACCACAATGCCAGACAATATATTGGGGAATGGGGAAAATCCTCCCCACTCTTATTTAGCCTGGCGATGAAATACAAATCATGATTTATGGGTTGGTACCACAAATTGGACCAACTTTGAGAGTCTGCCTACCATAATCCTAACGACAAATCAATTGCATCAATAAGTATGAGTTCCCCTTAAGGGAGATAACCTCCTCGTAAAACTTGAGGATGCCAACATCCTTCAAAATGAGACAAATATCAACTCTAATACGACAAGTGTATAGATCCCTCTCTCTCTCTCCACGGCCTCCCATTCAAGTATGAAGATATATGTGTCGACCCGATGTTACTGCTACTCCTACTAATGTCATCATTATTTTTAGCCATGATTCACATATAAATTCATTAGCACATATATATATAAAATAAACTGTCTATACTAAATTACCATTTATAATATTCATTGAATATTAAAATTAACTTTTTTGGCCAAAGCAACATGTAAAACTAATATGTGCACCACATTTGTTAGAACACATCATCCATGATGCATTGTAATATTATTTAGTGCACCAATTCTCTTCAATAAAACTAACCACACCAATTGACAGAATAATATTTTAAACATTAGTTCGTCGGTGCTTTTCTTTTGTAAACATAGTAAAATTTGATATATTACATTTATCCCTACAGTGCACTTCTTGTATTTCAACACACCATAAACAACGTGGCATATGAAAGCATCAACTATCGACGCACACCGAATGCACAGTGCACACCGCACAAAGTTTCTTGAAAAGAATGAGAAAATAGTCATGGGATAAGTCAACTTACTTGGTCACTTCTCGACCAACAAGGCATGGTTGTCGTGTAGAGAAAAAATGAAATTTTTGTACCATTTACAAGATTCCAAAACTAACCAAATCCACCATAGAAGCGAAGGAATTGAGAACTCCTACAATACAATAGCACCACACAATGGGGAGGTCATAAGTGGACAATGAGCATTAGTGCTTATTGGCTCAAAGCACCGATGAAAAGTTATAAATGAAATTATATTTTGGTAATTCTTTTTTTTACCCTAACGTAGTGCTCTAGATGATAAATCGATGCGCCTATGCATATGTGGGCATCGAACACACCAATGCCATTTTTTTAATATTGAAAAAAAAATGATTTCATTATAAGTGCTTACAACACAATGTTGGTGCATGTGTCTTATATGCACATTGGCGAGATTATGTTGTTAGCACACCAATAAATATAATGTCAAACATACATTACAACAATCATGTACATGTCAACTATTGCTATCTAGGTCCACTACCATAGTTAAAGGGGTCATAAGTGCCTCCACCTCCAAAGTTAGATGCATGTTCGGTACCTCTACTAGATAATAGTGTAGAGAGTATAGTCTCATATATCTCTCCACCAACATGTAGATCACTTGATGCGACCATAGCATTTGTTAGATACCTAATCCTTAGGGATTAAGGTACTTTGTAAATACTATTGTAGATAATATTCAGGATAAATATGAAGAGTCATTCGGGCCTCTTGGAAGATGAAACCAAAATTCACTTCACATTTTATTTATGAATGTCTCACGTTAATGCAAATCAATCATCCGTGGACTTATTAATTTGCTCTTCCCATACTCGACTTGACAGTGGTATTAGAGTTGGTTAATTATAACTCTATGATTCTCTCTCGCATGCATAAATGCCTCTGCACGTCTATCTCTCTAGTTAGTCCCTCAACCCTACTCTCTCATTCACACCCCTTCTCTCTCTGCTTGATGCGGACAAGGGTAGATTGCCTCCCCCTTGAGATTCTTGTATGGGGATCCCTTCATGTAGATTTCTAGGTGACCTTTGTGCGTGAACTTGAATTCGTCGAAGGGGACGATCGACCGATTGTCGAATTGAATCTTCAAGTGTTAGATCCTTGTTGAACAAAAAGGCAAGAACCCCATAAAAAATAACAAGATCACCATTGCAGAAACCCTTGAATTCGACCCTATTCTTGATATCTGAGATCAATGTTTCATTGCATTTCCATCACGGAAGGCCCCAAGATCGCCAAAACATCGTGCGGATCGAAGAAAACATAACCAATTCGGTTGATTGATATGAAGTAAGCTCTCTATGATTTTTTGTTGTGCATTTGAGAGTTTAAGATTCTGCAAGCTACTCCTCCAAAGAGACCATCAACTGCCTCCTTTTCGAAAGCATTAACCTCCGCTATGCTATCAAGGAAACCCTAGGATGCATTTTTTCCCAGGACGATCTCATATTCTTTTGCGAAAATAATGTGAACTTGCTTGACTCTTTGACTTTGAGTGTCCATTGAAGGATTTTCATGTATGATCTTCTTTGATCTTTGTGGAAATTGTAGTTGAGGAGCTTTGGGAAATGGTTGTAGATAAGTTGTATCAAGTATTATGAACCGAGGGGTGTCAACGGTGCAAGTAAAATCATTAACAACACCAGCAACAAGAACAAGTGCACATACCTCAGTGCCTACTATTCATCACAAGTTCTAGTGCTTATCAACCATCGTGGGTTCCAGTCTCACTGTGGTTTATAATAGCTAGCCTAGTGAGAAAGTGAGATGCTTGCACACTATATTTCTTCTTGAACCTCTCACACAAGCTAAAGGGAAGGGAACTCATGGTCCTCACATCCTCAAGCCTCCTTCAAACGTGCAAAGATTTGATCATCCAACAACTCAACTCCCTTTCAAAGAGTTTCTATTTAGAGTGAGGACTTGTGCTACAAACCTATGGAGGCTCATTCGTGATAGCCTTCAAGTTAGATATCAATTGAAGTTGTGCAGAGGACGATGTTCTCAGCCCTGGTTATTGTAATGATTTTTTTTTTATGTAAATGCACTCTCTTGTCTCAACTAGTGCACCTACATTTGGGGATTCAAGTTTTGTTCATTCAACTCCAACATTTGGTGGACAACATGGAGGTAGTAAGAGAGGGCATTGAAAGAAGAATCTTAGAGGTAGGGGTGTTAGGAACAATCATGATATTCAATGTGTCCATCGTGGCAAGAATGGACATGAAGCAAAGACATGCAAAATCCCATTAGAAAATATCAAAGACAAGCAACATCAGAATGGAGACAAAGATAAAGCATCAAATCTAGCGAAAGGTAAAGCACCTGAATCTGCTCATTATGTTGTTTCCCATTGCAATATTGGAGTAAATAAAGATTTATTTAACAATTCATTTGCTTCTTGAAGAGATGAATTGCTTATTGACATAGGTGCAACATGCCACATGACCTTCCAGAGAGACTTCTTTGAAGATTTCAATGGCAATGTAGATGGTATAGTCTATTTTGCAGATAAATCAAGTCTCAAACCTTTAGGAATTGGCACCGTCCGACTTAAATTGCTTGGATTCTCAATTTTTTTTTTGCATGATGTGCTCTATCTTCTTGAGCTACGAAAAACATGTTGTCTCTTGTGCACCTTCAACAACAAGGTCACTCTATTCATATTTCTAGTGGCAAAGTTTAAATAAGGAAGGATTTTGACAAAATGGTTGTTACGACAAGAGTGGATGATGAAAGATTGTTGAAGTTGGTAGGGACATCCGTTCATGCACAAAATTATGCATACCTCTCTCAACATGTTGAAGGTACATTTCCATCTAATATGTTATGGCATGCTAGATTTTGACACATTAATTATGATAGCCTTTGTTTGTTGAAAAGGAATAGTGTTTCTTGTTTTTCTACTATTCCCACGAAATTGAAGCAATGTGATGCTTGTATCCTTGGAAAACACATCAAACAACCTTTCCATGATTCCACTTCCAGGGCATGTATAAAACTTGGATTGATATATTCTAATTTGTGTGGCCCCATGCATGTTCCATCTACTAATAGTAATAGATATATCATGACTCTATCGATGATTACACCAGGATATGTTGGGTGTACTTGTTGAAAGATAAATCATAGGCTTTTGAAATTTTTTCAAATTCCCATGTATGGATCCAAAATGATGCACAATCACATATTAACACTCTTTGTACTAATAATGGAAGAGAATGTACATATAATGAATTTGAAAACTATTTTCGCCAACATGGGATTCAACATCAAACCAATATTCCATACAATCCTCAACATAATGGTGTAGCTGAAATACTGAATATGACTCTCTTAAATATGGTTCATTCCATGTTGTTTTTAAAAATTGTGAAATTGGTGTTTTGGGCTTATGCAGTTCTATGTGAAATATATGTGAAAAACAAGAGTCCATATCATGCTCTTGGGAACAAGACTCCTTATGAAATGTGGTATGGTCATATTCCTTCAGTGAGGCATCTCAGGGTCTTTGGTTCGACTTGCTATGCCTTAATTCCCAAGGAGAAAAGAAACAAGCCTGATGCAAGGAGTCAGAAGTGCA
The DNA here is from genome assembly GCA_000966675.3 of Picea glauca. Lineage (NCBI taxonomy): Eukaryota > Viridiplantae > Streptophyta > Pinopsida > Pinales > Pinaceae > Picea > Picea glauca. Next base: position 31,522 of record JZKD02S0000673.1, read on the forward strand.
TCTTCTTGGGGTACTCAAATACCACCAAACCATATCATCTTTACGATGAGGTAAACATGACGTTCATTATTTATAGAGATGTGATTTTTCTTTAATCCTCCAAGAATGACAAAATAGTTGAGCGACAGCTTGATCATCTGGATAGATTCGCCCACATAAAGACATATCATGAGTTTGATGATGAAATTACACATCTTGAAGGGGGGTGGGGGCTATCTTAGATCAATCTCTAAAATCTCCTTTTGAAGCACCATCTCTCCCTCGTGATGAAGTTCTAGCAACTTTATCAAAACAGGAAGTTCATTTGGATTGAGAGGATTTAAAGTTCAAACCTTGATGTAAATGTCACACCATCTCAATTAATAGATCAACTTAGAGCATCTCAGAAAGGTCCACCAAAGTGGCTCATAAAGACACTTCAAAGTGTTCATCCTGGTGACGTTGAAAGGACATGAACTAGAAGTTCCGCAAGACAAGATGGAGGTGATGTACATAATTCAGATTCAAGTAATGTAGATGATATGGATGTTTCATATGATTGTGAATTGAATTTATCTACTAACTTTGAACCAACTTCTTCAAACTTCCTTTGAATATGTTGCTTCTCATGATGAGTGGAAATAATCCATGCATAAGGAGTATGATTCTCTCATCAAGAATGGGACATGGAATTTGGCGGACATTCCATTTGGAACCAAACCAATTGGTTGCAAGTGGGTCTTCAAGAACAAGTACAAATCAAATGGCTCACTTGACAAGAATAAAGTGAGGTTCATGGAAAAAGGATTTGCACAAAAAGAAGGCAATGATTATGAGGAGACTTTTTCCCTCACAACAAAATGGGCCACTGTTCGTACTCTATTTTCCTTGGCAGCACAAAATGGATAGAAATTTCATCAAATGGAAGTGAAGACTACTTTCTTGAATGGAAACTTGAAAGAGAATGTATTCATGTCTTGGACATAAGCTTTTGTTGTGTAGGGACAACAACTTCGATCGTCAAGAAAGTTGGGAAAACTATTGTATATCTTGTAGTGTATCTAGATGATTTGTTGATAATAGGGAATAGTGAAAGCTATATTGCATCCATAAAGAAAGAATTGAAGAAAGGCTTTGAGATGACAAATTTGGGACACCTTCACTGCTACTTGGGTATTGAAGTGACTCAAAATCCAAAGTATATATTCATCTCCCAAAATAAGTACATTAGAGAACCGTTGAACAAGTTGGGCATGGTTGAGTGTAACCCTCTCTCTACTCCAATGGAACATAATTTGAAGCTCACATGCAAAGAAGGGAATGAATTTGAGGATGCAACCAAGTACAAACATCTTGTGGGAAGTCTTATCGACCTTACCACCACCATACTGGATATTTCATTTGTCATTGGGATTCTTTCTAGGTTATTGCAAAAAACTTGTGAAAGACATTGGTCTACTGCAAAAAGAGTTCTAAAATACCTGAAGGGAACTCAAGACTTTGGACTCAGGTATCTTAAGGTGGATGACTTGATTAGATATTCCAATTCAGACTTTGATGAGGATAAACAAAATGGAGTGTCAACTTTAGGCTATCTAATGAGCCTTGGATCAACAATTGTCTCTTGGAGATCATGCAAATAGTCAGTTCCAACATATTCCACAACAGAGGCAAAATATATGGCAGTTGGAAAAGCAACAAAGGAGATTGTGTGGCTCAAGAAAATACTTGAATATTTGCAATAGAAACAGGTGAATTCTACTCCTCTTTTGGTTGACAATACTTCTGCAATAAAGTTGGCCAAGAATCTTGGATTCCATAATCGAACCAAGCACATCAACGCAAAGTACCATTTGATTTAATATCATGTAGAGGCCAAGACTATTCACTTGAGACATTGTTCCATAAATGATCAAATTGCGGACATCTTCACCAAAGCACTTGGAAGAGAAAAATTTGAAAAATTCAGAATGATGCTTGGACTCACAAACACCCCTTCAGATTAAAGGGGGAATGTTAGATACCTAATTCTTACAGATTGAGGTACTTTGTAAACTTTATTTAGGAGAAATATGAAGAGTCATATGTGAATAGGAAGAGTCATTTAGATCTACTGGAAGATGAAACTAAAGGTCACTTCACATTGTACTTATGAACATCTCACGTTGACGCAAATCAATCATTTGTGGAGTTACTTATTCCCTCCACCCATACCTGGTCTACATCATCGATAGAGTGTAATAGGTGAAGCAACTAGTGGTGTAGTTGGTGGCACAAGTGGAGGATGAGGAGGGGGAGGAGATGTCTCAGGTGGAGGGGAAGATGGTGTTAAACCTACTAGAGAAGGAAAAGGAGGAGAATATGGTGGTTGGTCCATTGGAGGAGGAGAAGGGGGAGGAGATGGTTGTCAACCTATTGGAGGAGACGTAAAATGATCCCCCAAACCATCAAGTAGGTTGAGGGAATTGGAAATATGATGCATCGATAACATCATATAGCGAGGAAGTATTGAATATAGTTGTGAAATCTCAAGGTTCGACTTTACCTCTCAAGGTCATACTATCACCAATACATTGCTACGCATCATTGTACATATATGATCCACCACTTGATGATGGAATCTACAATCTACCATGTGCAACATGCTAAGTCTCAACACATGAGCCATTTGATTAGCGTGAACCATATCGTTGTCGAGTTGGAAAGGATCCTCACTAGCATACAAGCCAATATATGCAAAATAATAGATAAAAATAATTAGACAATCTAAACAAAATCTTATAATTAATTACATGTGTATTAAATAAGATAAAAAAATATGCGACTAAATTAATAAAAAGATAACACTACTAGGAGAACACCTTCTTGCGAAGGTTTTTAAGGAATCTCCCTGAAAAATCTATCCCTTCCTTGTTTATGGCTGAGGTTGTTAGCAAAGGCGGGCGGCTGGAGCTTTTTTTATCGGTGCACCTTTAAGGTCAATACGCACCAGTGCGCACATGAACAATAAAGCACACATGTGTCAATGTTCAAAAGCACCACCATACTTTTTAATAAAAATTACACGTACGTAATAAACCGCATCGGTGTCGTTGAACATTACACACCAATGAGCCTCACTGTCGTTAGGTGCACCGCAGAAGGGTAAATAAAAAAAAATACCAGACCAATTTTCATTGTTACAGTGCATCCCGTGCTTCTAAACTCCCAATCAAGCATCGATGCTCACCATCCTTCCAAAGACGCCTTGTTTCTAGTACTATGCATCGACTTGGATAGCTCGATTGGTAGATTCCACACAATTCCAAATTTTGGAAATTACCATGAATTTTTGTTTCCTCTAAAAAATGAAACCATGCCTCATCGGGACATAAAAGGCCAAGTAAATTATTTGTATTTTCGTCCAATCAAAATTTGAATTTATCTTGAAATTTGGCATTTTTTTCAATTTGTCTTTCTAATTCCACACAGTGCACTTGAACGCTTCAGCTCACCCTAAAGCGGTGTGTACTGTGTTAAATTTATAGTGAGCACCGCCACCAATGCGTCTCATATATATGTATGCATCGTTGTTGTTCAAATAAGAGCATCACAATAAAATATAAAAACAAAGTTGTGCTTCATTCAAAACGCCCCGCAATTGGTGCATAATTGGATTCAACCCCCACCGGTACATTTCACTGAATTAACCACACCGCTAACTAAACGAGTTATAAAATTTTAACGTAGCAGTGCAACCATTTTAACCAAATGCATTGGTATTGTTTATAGAACTGCATCGGGACATATATTGCCCGACTTGGCATAGCATGGCGTCTCATTGGATGCCTTGTTCTCGGTGCTATATCCTTTACAATGCATCGCGGAACAAAACATCGATGCTCCACTATCACTATAGCACTGGTGTGTTAACAGTAACACATCGCACTGCTTTAGCTGCTATAATGAAATTTAACCTAGCGGTACCCATCAATCCAACAAACGCACCGTGATGTAAATACAACAACACTAGGGCAAATTTTTAATAATCAATTAGAGCAGTGTGACTTATTAGACACACCGCTGCAATTTGTGGCAATGCAAAAATAACCATGGTGCATTGGTGCGTAAACGCTAAACATACGCACCACGACATGTTTTGAATAATAAACATCATGGTTTGTCTTCTGTAAGGCCTAGTTGGCAGTGCGTTAGTAATACAACCCACCACTAGACATCATGTCGACACTTTGGTAAAGCGAATGCATCGGTGCTTTCGGTTTAACAAAGGGCATTGTTGATTTTGTGCGCCATAAATATTAGCATTGCGGTGCATCTTTGTCGACGAAATGAACTAGTGTGGTTAAAAGCATTGAGTCAGTGTGGAGCTTCCTATGGGACGCACCGCTCAAATACTTAGTGGTGCAACAAGAAACATGGCACCAATGTGTATTATTAACAACACCGCACGATGATGTTATTTGTATGATTGAGTGCACTGTCATTAGGGCGTATGTTCTGTTTTTGATACATCGATTTCTTTTTAAGATTTTTTGCAAAAAAAAATTAATTTTAGATTTTTCTAAATACACATCATTTATATATGTATTTGTTTTATAATTTTAATTTATTTTATGTGTGTGTGTACCTAACAATATTTGTATTTGAATAAGAGACGATGACGACGAGAGGAGGAGGAGCAACATCAGCAGGTCGAGATGCACACATTTGAGCATGACTGGGAGGCCAAGGAGAGGGAGAGGGAGTTGTTCCCTCACCCTATTTCATAGTCCACATAGGACCTTTTGATGGATGTTGGCCTCCTTAAGTTTTATCATGAGAGTAAATCCCTTAGGATGGACTCTTTGTTGTTACAATAGTTTATCCATTGTTGGGATCATGGGCGACAGGGGTTCAGGGTCGGTCTCGATCTGTGGTATCATCCCACGGAGGAGGATGTCTATTTCATCATTGTTATGTCTAGGAGGGGGGAGTATTTTCCTCATTTCCCTACGCTACTGCCTGGTGTTTTAGGAGAGACCCAATTGGCATATGTGAAAAGATATGTCGGTATGTATGTTCATTCCTCTTCGGAGTTCCAGGTTCGTGGTGGTCAGTTGGGAATAAGTTCATTTGATAGAGATGACGTTAGGTGTATGTGTCTTACTCCCTCGACACTGTCACATTATAGCTCTGATGGTCAACACAATAGTTGCTTTATGTTGTATTATGTAGATAGTTTATTGCAGGGGCCCTGATTGATTAGGTGGTCGAAGATTTTTTTAAAATAGTTTTGTCGTGCATTAGATCATTGTTGCGTTGTTTAAAACGGGATGAGATTATTCCCATTCACGTCAGAGTTATTTACCTTATTTTTTGAGAGGGTTCGTGTCATTTGGTCAATAGTACCTCGCTTTCTTGCTAGGCCTATGTTTGATGCGCATGTGGAGGCAGTTAATGCCCAAGAGGGGCCAGTACGAGTTTCCCATTTCTCCAATTGATAGGGAGGTATGTGATTTATGGGCTAGCGAGGACAATCCCGTCCTCGATATTGCAGAGTACCCGTACATGGGGATGGATTTAAGAGAATTTCCAAACATTTGATTTATAGTAGACGAGCCATTAGATGAGAGAGGTAATACTATCGTTATGTTTTGATAAATCTATTTACATTTTTTATGTCTTATTTATTGCGCTTGTAATTTTTTGTAACATTTTGTTTGAATTATCTTATTATTATTATCTATTGTTTTGTAGATATTAGCACATATGTTGGGGATGATCCTCCCCACCATAAGGATGAGGTGATGGAGAAGGTAGAGGGCCAACCTCTGTGTAGAGAGACCACATGCCAGGCAGGTCGGATCGGAGAGTCCGGCTAGAAGTGACAGATCAACTATGTCATGTCATGACTAGTCACAGAGTGGGACCCACAGTGGACCCACACTCGTTAGAGACATATTACGGGTACATGATCTCTCTACGATATGGAGGAGCTTGCCTCGTGACATGACATTGTTGATGCGTTATATTGTTGGTGTCGTTAACCTCATCAAGACGTTGATGGGTGCTACTCATGATCCCACTACATCTAGCTCATCAGTAGAGCCATTCACATCCTCTACTCCACCACATGGTTCTCCTCCTCCTTATTCTCCTTCGCATGAGTCAATTGCAACATTGATTGATCCTCTTGCTTCCCCTCCACATGTGTCTAAACCTGCATCTACATATGATTCTCCTCCTCCTCCTACTTCCCCTCCACATGTGTCTGAACCTACATCCATGTATGATCCTCCTCCTCCTCCTCCTCCTCCTATTGCTTCTCTTCCACATGCATCACCATATTCTACTGATCCTCCTCCTATTGCTTCTCTTCCACATGCATCACCATATTCTACTGATCCTCCTCCTATTGCTTCTCTTCCACATGCATCACCGTATTCTACTGATCCTCCTCCTCCTCCACTTGTGTCACCATCCACTGATCCTTATCTTTCTCCTAGTCCACATCTATCATCATCCATCAATCCCCCTCCTCCTCCTCTTCCTCCACATGTGTCACAAGATTTTGATGATTTGAACACTATGTTCACATCGGGTACTGTTGCGCATCTTCATGATATTGATAGAGAGACATTTGATACTGCACTTTTTTTGACATTTATTTATGAGATAGTTTTTCTTGATAGAGACTCTACCTCTGGTAGTAGATACATTGATGCACATGGCTTTGGTGGTGGACCTAGCTATTGGAAAATTGCTTGTCATTGATCAACCTTAGAAGAAGCTCTGAAGCAAGTTTGGAAGCTTGTAGAAGTGATGGGTGTACTTGAAGGAGTCTCCAAAGTGGTCCCATTATGGCATAGGTTTAAGCATGGCCCTCACAAGAAGACGCTTTGAAGAAGTCTACAAGAAGACATGGAAATATGGTTAAGTGGTTAAGAAGCCCATATATGTGGTCATAAAGCTTGAATTTGATTGAAGAAAAAGAGTATGAAGGACATTGCAAATGCATGCAAAACATCCATTGATTGATAGTCCTCGTCAAACCATCTCCAACGGTAGGTGGCACGCCACGTGGTTCCTCATGATTGAGAATTTATGCCCTAAAGTCAAGTAAAGGAGAAAAAGTTGATCCAAACAAGAAGTTACAAGTTGACTCAAGGTCAAGTAAAGAAGGTGCTTGGAATGGTATAAATACACATTAAGAACCTCTCATTTTCATCATTCAATCTTATGATCTCTTATCACAAGCTTGGTAGCAAATTTCTGAGGGAAGATGAAGTGAATAAGGGCGAAATTCTAAGGGAAGATGAAGTCTTGTGATGATGTGTTCTAAGGTATGTTCTTTAAAGGTTATTTTACCATTTTTCGTTGTAACTTTTTTTTCTAGAATGATTCAGATAATGAAACTTGGAAGATGTTGAGAAGACATATCAAGGTACTTGTGGTACAAATTTTAGCTTTTGGGTCGTTGTACTTTTGGATATACACTCTGTGGAAGATAGGCTTTTTTACTAGTCTTGTAACTAGTCTCAAACAGGTGTTTCGAGTAAAATATTCATAACTTATTTATAGCGAATCCAAATTCTGTGAGACCAATTGCATTGGAAACAATACAGTCTATAGTATTTTTTCTGTGAGTTTTAGAATTAGATATAAAATATTGAGTGCATTACATGTTATACAAGTTTGCTCTCCAGAACAAGCCAAAATTCAGGAAGGTCTGCCATATTCACTATATCTCCTTTTAAGTAACGAGTCTAGGAGCGAAACTTGGAGGAATTTCAAAGAAGATATCAAAAAATATTGGGTACATGTTTCAGACCTTGATTCATTACAGGTACAAAGTTATACTTGTTGGGAGTTAGGGTTTGTGACTAATCCATAAACTAGTCCTAAACAGGTGTTCGAGATAAATTTAAGAAGTGATGTTGGGGTTTATATGTGGACCTAGGATCTTTATTGGACCCAGTTTTGAGGTGGAACCAGGTTTATGATGTTGATATATCAGTTATGGTGTATCCATATTTGATGATGGTGATATATCAATTGTGGTGGATCTAGTTTTTTATGATGATGATGTATCAGTTATGGTGTATCTAGTATTGATGATATTGATATACGAGTTGTGGTGGATCTAATTTTGATGATCATCATGTATCGTTATGAGTGACAGTTACAGTGACAGGTTGAGTTTTGTTTTGATGATGATGATGTATCCGTGAAAACAACAGTGACAGGTTGAGTCTCACACTTATATTCCAAGGAGGAAGGAAGGGGCAAGGAAAGGGGGTTGAAGCCTCCTTCTGGTTGGAGCTGGAAAATCTAGGGAGTCATAGGTTCCTTTAGGTTGGATCCTATAAATCAAGAGGTTGGAGACTTCTTACAGTTGGAGCTGAAGAATTCAAGGAGTTATAGCTTCCTTCAAGTTGGAGCGTGTAAATCATGGGGTTGGAGCCTCCTTCCAGTTGGAGCAAGAAAATTTGAGGAGTTGTATCTTCCTTCAGGTTGGAGCCTGTAAATCAAGGGGTTGGTGCCTCCTTCTAGTTGGTGCTGAAGAATTTTGGAAGTTGGTGCTTCTGGTGATTGTAATTTTGAAGATATATATTAAAAAAAGTTTCCTGGTTTTCTCCCATTTGGGTTTCCATGTAAAATTCTGGTGTATTGTGCATCTATGGTTATATGTTTATGATGTGTTAAATGCAATCAGAAGTGAATTGAAGTATTGATAAGTTAATGTTTACATGTTCTAGTTAAAATGGTAAAAAATGCTCAATATTGATTCACCCCTCCCTCTCAATGTTGGTGAATATTCGAACACTAGCTAGTAGTGGTATTGATTGACATGTATATTGATTGTTTTATATTTGACTTGAGATCTATATATGACATGTTTACTGCAGATTTTGTTGAGATGTATGTTTGACATGTATATTCATATTTATANTATTTCATTTGTCATTGGGATTCTTTCTAGGTTATTGCAAAAAACTTGTGAAAGACATTGGTCTACTGCAAAAAGAGTTCTAAAATACCTGAAGGGAACTCAAGACTTTGGACTCAGGTATCTTAAGGTGGATGACTTGATTAGATATTCCAATTCAGACTTTGATGAGGATAAACAAAATGGAGTGTCAACTTTAGGCTATCTAATGAGCCTTGGATCAACAATTGTCTCTTGGAGATCATGCAAATAGTCAGTTCCAACATATTCCACAACAGAGGCAAAATATATGGCAGTTGGAAAAGCAACAAAGGAGATTGTGTGGCTCAAGAAAATACTTGAATATTTGCAATAGAAACAGGTGAATTCTACTCCTCTTTTGGTTGACAATACTTCTGCAATAAAGTTGGCCAAGAATCTTGGATTCCATAATCGAACCAAGCACATCAACGCAAAGTACCATTTGATTTAATATCATGTAGAGGCCAAGACTATTCACTTGAGACATTGTTCCATAAATGATCAAATTGCGGACATCTTCACCAAAGCACTTGGAAGAGAAAAATTTGAAAAATTCAGAATGATGCTTGGACTCACAAACACCCCTTCAGATTAAAGGGGGAATGTTAGATACCTAATTCTTACAGATTGAGGTACTTTGTAAACTTTATTTAGGAGAAATATGAAGAGTCATATGTGAATAGGAAGAGTCATTTAGATCTACTGGAAGATGAAACTAAAGGTCACTTCACATTGTACTTATGAACATCTCACGTTGACGCAAATCAATCATTTGTGGAGTTACTTATTCCCTCCACCCATACCTGGTCTACATCATCGATAGAGTGTAATAGGTGAAGCAACTAGTGGTGTAGTTGGTGGCACAAGTGGAGGATGAGGAGGGGGAGGAGATGTCTCAGGTGGAGGGGAAGATGGTGTTAAACCTACTAGAGAAGGAAAAGGAGGAGAATATGGTGGTTGGTCCATTGGAGGAGGAGAAGGGGGAGGAGATGGTTGTCAACCTATTGGAGGAGACGTAAAATGATCCCCCAAACCATCAAGTAGGTTGAGGGAATTGGAAATATGATGCATCGATAACATCATATAGCGAGGAAGTATTGAATATAGTTGTGAAATCTCAAGGTTCGACTTTACCTCTCAAGGTCATACTATCACCAATACATTGCTACGCATCATTGTACATATATGATCCACCACTTGATGATGGAATCTACAATCTACCATGTGCAACATGCTAAGTCTCAACACATGAGCCATTTGATTAGCGTGAACCATATCGTTGTCGAGTTGGAAAGGATCCTCACTAGCATACAAGCCAATATATGCAAAATAATAGATAAAAATAATTAGACAATCTAAACAAAATCTTATAATTAATTACATGTGTATTAAATAAGATAAAAAAATATGCGACTAAATTAATAAAAAGATAACACTACTAGGAGAACACCTTCTTGCGAAGGTTTTTAAGGAATCTCCCTGAAAAATCTATCCCTTCCTTGTTTATGGCTGAGGTTGTTAGCAAAGGCGGGCGGCTGGAGCTTTTTTTATCGGTGCACCTTTAAGGTCAATACGCACCAGTGCGCACATGAACAATAAAGCACACATGTGTCAATGTTCAAAAGCACCACCATACTTTTTAATAAAAATTACACGTACGTAATAAACCGCATCGGTGTCGTTGAACATTACACACCAATGAGCCTCACTGTCGTTAGGTGCACCGCAGAAGGGTAAATAAAAAAAAATACCAGACCAATTTTCATTGTTACAGTGCATCCCGTGCTTCTAAACTCCCAATCAAGCATCGATGCTCACCATCCTTCCAAAGACGCCTTGTTTCTAGTACTATGCATCGACTTGGATAGCTCGATTGGTAGATTCCACACAATTCCAAATTTTGGAAATTACCATGAATTTTTGTTTCCTCTAAAAAATGAAACCATGCCTCATCGGGACATAAAAGGCCAAGTAAATTATTTGTATTTTCGTCCAATCAAAATTTGAATTTATCTTGAAATTTGGCATTTTTTTCAATTTGTCTTTCTAATTCCACACAGTGCACTTGAACGCTTCAGCTCACCCTAAAGCGGTGTGTACTGTGTTAAATTTATAGTGAGCACCGCCACCAATGCGTCTCATATATATGTATGCATCGTTGTTGTTCAAGTAAGAGCATCACAATAAATTATAAAAACAAAGTTGTCCGTCATTCAGAATGCCCCGCAATTGGTGCATAATTGGCTTCAACCCCCACCGGTACATTTCACTTAATTAACCACACCGCTAACTAAACGAGTTATAAAATTTTAACGTAGCAATGCAACCATTTTAACCAAATGCATTGGTATTGTTTATAGAACTGCATCGGGACATATATTGCCCAACTTGGCATAGCAGGGCGTCTCATTGGATGTCTTGTTCTCGGTGCTATATCCTTTACAATGCATCGCGGAACAAAACATCGATGCTCCACTATCACTATAGCACTGGTGTGTTAACAGTAACACATTGCACTGCTTTAGCTGCTATAAAGCAATTTAACCTAGTGGTACCCATCAATCCAACAAACGCACCGTGATGTAAATACAACAACATTAGGGCAAATTTTTAATAATCAATTAGAGCAGTGTGACTTATTAGACACACCGCTACAATCTGTGGCGGTGCAAAAATAATCGTGGCGCACTGGTGCGTAAACGCTAAACATACGCACCGCGACATGTTTTGAAAAATAAACATCATGGTTTGTCTTCTGTAAGGTCTAGTTGGCAATGTGTTAGTAATACAACCCACCACTAGACATCATGTCGACACTTTGGTAAAACGAATGCATCGGTGCTTTCGGTTTAACAAAGGGCATTGTTGATTTTGCGCGCCATAAATATTAGCATTGGGGTGCATCTTTGTTGACGGAATGAACTAGTGTGGTTAAAAGCATTGAGTCAGTGTGGAGCGTCCTATGGGACGCACCGCTCAAATACTTAGTGGTGCGACAAGAAACATGGCACCAATGCGTATTATTAACAACACCGCACGATGATGTTATTTGTATGATTGAGTGCACTATCATTAGGGCGTATGTTCTGTTTTCGATACATCGGTTTCTTTTTAAGATTTTTTGCAAAACAAAATTAATTTTAGATTTTTCTAAATACACATCATTTATATATGTATTTGTTTTATAATTTTAATTTATTTTATGTGTGTGTGTGTGTGTGTACCTAACAATATTTGTATTTGAATAAGAGATGACGACGACGAGAGGAGGAGGAGCAACATCAGCAGGTCGACATGCACACATTTGTGCATGACTAGGAGGCCAAGGAGAGGGAGAGGGAGTTGTTCCCTCACCCTATTTCATAGTCCACATAGGACCTTTTGATGGATGTTGGCCTCCTTAAGTTTTATCGTGAGAGTAAATCCCTTAGGGTGGAGTCTTTGTTGTTACAACAGTTTATCCGTCATTGAGATCATGGGCGAAAGGGGTTCAAGGTCGATCTTGATCTGTGGTATCATCCCATGGAGGAGGATGTCTATTTCATCATTGTTATGTCTAGGAGGGGGGAGTATTTTTCTCATTTCCCTGCGCTACTGCCTAGTGTTGTAGGAGAGACCCAATTGGCATATGTGAAAAGATATGTCAGTATCATTCCTCTTCGGAGTTCCAGGTTCGTGGTGGTCAGTTGGGAATAAGTTCATTTGATAGAGATGACATTAGGTGTATGTGTCTTATTCCCTCGACAATTTCACAATATAGCTCTGATGGTCAGCGCAATAGTTGCGTTATGTTGTATTATGTAGATAGTTTATTGCAGGGGCCCTGATTGATTAGGTGATAGAAGATTTTTTTAAAATAGTTTTGTCATGCATTAGATCATTGTCGCGTTGTTTTAAACGGGATGAGATTATTCCCATTCACGTCAGAGTTATTTACATTATTTTTTTAGAGGGTTCATGTCATTTGGCCAATAGTACCTCCCTTTCTTGCTAGGCCTATGTCTGATGCGCATGGGGGGCAGTTAATGCCCAAGAGGGGCCAGTACGAGTTTCCCATTTCTCTAGTCGATAGGGAGGTATGTGATTTATTGGCTAGCGAGGACAATCCATTCCTCGATATTGCAGAGTACCCGTATGTGGGGATGGATTGAAGAGAATTTCCAAACATCTGATTTATAACATACGAGTCGTTAGATGAGAGAGGTAATACTATCGTTATGTTTTGATAAATCTATTTGAATTTTTTATGTCTTATTTATTGCACTTGTAATTTATTGTAACATTTTGTTTCAATTATCTTATTATTATTATCTATTGTTTTATAGATATTAGCACATATGTTGGGGATGATCCTCCCCACCATAAGGATGAGGTGATGGAGAAGGTAGAGGGCCAACCTCTAGTGTAGAGAGACCACATGCCAGGTAGGTCGGATCAGAGAGTCCGGCTAGAAGTGACGGATCAACTATGTCATGTCATGACTAGTCACAGAGTGGGACCCGCAGTGGACCCACACCCGTTAGAGACATATTACGGGTACATGATCTCTCTACGATATGGAGGAGCTTGCCTCGTGACATGACATTGTTGATGCGTCATATTGTTGGTGTCGTTAACCTCATCAAGACGTTGATGGGTGCTACTCATGATCCCACTACATTTAGCTCATCAGCAGAGCCATTCACATCCTCTACTCCACCACATGGTTCTCCTCCTCCTTATTCTCCTTCGCATGAGTCAATTGCAATATTTATTGGTCCTCTTGCTTCCCCTCCACATGTGTCTAAACCTGCATCCACGTATGATTCTCCTCCTCCTCCTACTTCCCCTCCACATGTGTGTGAACCTACATCCATGTATGATCCTCCTCCTCCTCCTCTTGCTTCTTTTCCACATGCATCACCATATTCTATTGATCCTCCTCCTCCTCCTCCTCCTCCTATTGCTTCTCTTCCACATGCATCACCATATTCTACTGATCCTCCTCCTATTGCTTCTCTTCCACATGCATCACCATATTCTATTGATCCTCCTCCTCCTCCACTTGTGTCACCATCCACTGATCCTTGTCTTTCTCCCAGTACACATCTATCATCATCCATCGATCCCCCTCCTCCTCCTCTTCCTCCACATGTGTCACAAGATTTTGATGATTTGGACACTATGTTCACATCGAGTACTGTTGTGCATCTTCATGATATTGATATAGAGACATTTGATACTGCACTTTTGTCGACATTTATTTATGAGATAGTTTTTATTGATAGAGACTCTACCTCTGGTAGTAGAGACATTGATGCACATGGCTTTGGTGGTGGACCTAGCTATTGGAAAATTGCTTGTCATTGATCAACCTTAGAAGAAGCTCTGAAGCAAGTTTGGAAGCTTGTAGAAGTGATAGGTGTACTTGAAGGAGTCTCCAAAGTGGTCCCATTATGGCGTAGGTTTAAGCATGGCCCTCATGGGAAGATGCTTTGAAGAAGTCTACAAGAAGCCCTGGAAATATGGTTAAGTGGTTAAGAAGCCCATATGTGTGGTCATAAAGCTCGAATTTGATTAAAGAAAAAGAGTATGAAGGACATTGCAAACGCATGAAAAACTTCTATTGATTGATAGTCCTCGTCAAACCGTCTCCAATGGTAGGTGGCATGCCACGTGGTTCCTCACGATTGAGAATTTATGCCCTAAAGTCAAGTAAAGGAGAAAAATTTGATGCAAACAAGAAGTTACAAGTCGACTCAAGGTCAAGTAAAGAAGGTGCTTGGAAGGGTATAAATACACATTAAGAACCTCTCATTTCTATCATTCAATCTTATAATCTCTTATCACAAGCTTGGTAGCAAATTTTTGAGGGAAGATGAAGTGAATAAGGGAAAAATTCTAAGGGAAGATGAAGTCCTGTGATGATGTGTTCTAAGGTATGTTCTTTAAAGGTTATTTTACCATTTTTCGTTGTAACTTTTTTTCTAGAATGATTCAGATAGTGAAACTTGGAGGATGTTGAGAAGACATATCAAGGTACTTGTGGTACAAATTTTAGCTTTTGGGTTGTTGTACTTTTGGAGATACACTCTGTGTAAGATAGGCTTTTTTACTAGTCTTGTAACTAGTCTCAAACAGGTGTTCCGAGTAAAATAGTCATAACTTATTTATAGTGAATCCAAATTCTGTGAGACCAATTGCATTGGAAACAATACAATCTGTAGTATTTTTTCTGTGAGTTTTAGAATTAGATATAAAATATTGAGTGCATTACATGTTATACAAGTTTGCTCTCCAGAAGAAGCCAAAATTCAGGAAGGTATGCCATATTCACTATATCTCCTTTTAAATGACGAGTCTAGGAGCGAAACTTGGAGGAATTTCAAAGAAGATATCAAAAAATATTGGGTAAATGTTTCAGACCTTGATTCATTACAGGTACAAAGTTATACTTGTTGGGAGTTAGGGTTTGTGACTAATCCAGAAAATAGTCCTAAATAGGTGTTCGAGATAAATTTAAGAAGTGATGTTGGGGTTTATATGTGGACCTAGGATCTTTATTGGACCCAGTTTTGAGGTGGACCCATGTTTATGATGTTGATATATCAGTTATGGTGTATCCATATTTGATGATGGTGATATATCAATTGTGGTGGATCTAGTTTTTTATGATGATGATGTATCAGTTATGGTGTATCTAGTATTGATGATATTGATATACGAGTTGTGGTGGATCTAATTTTGATGATCATCATGTATCGTTATGAGTGACAGTTACAGTGACAGGTTGAGTTTTGTTTTGATGATGATGATGTATCCGTGAAAACAACAGTGACAGGTTGAGTCTCACACTTATATTCCAAGGAGGAAGGAAGGGGCAAGGAAAGGGGGTTGAAGCCTCCTTCTGGTTGGAGCTGGAAAATCTAGGGAGTCATAGGTTCCTTTAGGTTGGATCCTATAAATCAAGAGGTTGGAGACTTCTTACAGTTGGAGCTGAAGAATTCAAGGAGTTATAGCTTCCTTCAAGTTGGAGCGTGTAAATCATGGGGTTGGAGCCTCCTTCCAGTTGGAGCAAGAAAATTTGAGGAGTTGTATCTTCCTTCAGGTTGGAGCCTGTAAATCAAGGGGTTGGTGCCTCCTTCTAGTTGGTGCTGAAGAATTTTGGAAGTTGGTGCTTCTGGTGATTGTAATTTTGAAGATATATATTAAAAAAAGTTTCCTGGTTTTCTCCCATTTGGGTTTCCATGTAAAATTCTGGTGTATTGTGCATCTATGGTTATATGTTTATGATGTGTTAAATGCAATCAGAAGTGAATTGAAGTATTGATAAGTTAATGTTTACATGTTCTAGTTAAAATGGTAAAAAATGCTCAATATTGATTCACCCCTCCCTCTCAATGTTGGTGAATATTCGAACACTAGCTAGTAGTGGTATTGATTGACATGTATATTGATTGTTTTATATTTGACTTGAGATCTATATATGACATGTTTACTGCAGATTTTGTTGAGATGTATGTTTGACATGTATATTCATATTTATATCGTTCATGTATATTATGTTTTTCATATAATGTTGTCGTTGTGGTTGTTGTTGTTTGATTTATAAAATGTTTTATGAGTATGTTGTTGACAAACATTGTTAATGATTTCTCTATTTTTAAGTGAAATTTGATATGTATCACTCATTTAAATTAACAGTTGCCATATAATGTTTAACTTTACTTTTATGAAAATGTTTAATTTGGATTGCAATTGCAAAAAGTTATAACCATTAATGCCATATAATGTTTAAATGTTCTTCAAGGTGAATTGTTTGTTGTCCAACAAAATACAATATGTTGATTAAACATGTTTAGAAACAAAAATACTTAAATATGATGGGTAAAATGAATGTGATTTGAATATTTATGTCTTTTTCATTTACTATAATAATAACATTATAACATAATTATTGTAAGTTTTAAACTGTGAAGTAAAGCAATGCATATAGATTCTTACACAAAACAAAAATTAATCAATGGCTCATACACATAGTACACAGAGATTTATACCAGAAACCCTTAACCAGGAGAAAACCTTTCAACGCTTCATTGTATTAATTTCACCATTCCCCATACAATATATATATACAATGTTTTTAGGTATTTTGTAGATACCAAAACCCTAATCCCTTAATCCAGGAATAATTTTTGGGTGTTGCCCCGAACCCCCTCGGCTCTGGGCTACTGCCTAGAGCCAAACGATGTGCGTAATCAGAGGGGACCATACCTGGCCCCCCTTGGGACCCCCCTATGAAGCGCTCGACACACACAACACAAAGATCACTACTAGAGGGATTGTCAGACACAGTTGTCGAATCTGATGCGCCCACACACACACATGCAAAGAATATAACACATACCTAACAATTATTCACTAATAATAATGATGATTATGTAATAATAATGTTATTTTTTTATTTTTATTTTTATTATTCAAATATTGCAAGACAAAGTTATAATATAATTGTTTACTAAAATCACAATTATTGTATTTTGTTAATATTTATTTTTTCCAAAGATTTTATTAATTTATATTATCGAACTAATGTAATATATGAAATTTATTCAATTAAATTTAAAATACTAAATATAGAGAATAATAATAGATTTTGATCTATACACTTTCGATGAAATGGTTTCACAATTTTTTACTATAATATAAACTTTATGAATCTTCTATTATAAAATAATATCACCCAACATTTTATAATTAGTATTTTAAGAATTAGTAAAATTGACAAAGGTTTTTGTACTTTTAGATAAGTATGGATCATCAAAATATTCCTTAATTCTGACTAGGCACCTCTTTTAGAATTTTCATGTTCTTCCTATATTGACACTTATTTCAAAGAGAATGTAAAAATAATAATTAATATAAGTTTATATGATTATAAAACTAAAGGATGGAGTGGAATAGGTGAAGGCTACGATAGTTGCACTAGTTAAGGTGGGGAATGCCATCTAAGTTGGTAATGCCAACGCCACAAGTGTGATTCCATAACTCATAAATGTTGCACGAAGTTATTTTGTTGTAATTGTCCTTAGAAGTTCCATCAAAGTTGTTGGAGATAATACACACTCACCTAATATTTATTTTCATAAGATCGATAGTCCAATGTTGAAAATGCTTTCTCATGTGAGAATATTCTCTCTAGAGAATTTTTCACTACAAAATAGGGCGCTCTTCTTCAATTCACAGTTAGTTACACTTAGTTACACTCAGTTAGACTAGTGGAAGTCACTCATGCATGACAACCTCAGTTTTATCACCAACAGTTGCATGTGTTTCTCTCGCTTTGACACGTGTGACTTACTTAATTGAAGATTGCATGGATTAGTTAACTAGGACTAGGTGGTAGATTGCTTCACTTTCTATCAGTGAGTGTCTAGATATCTCTAGATCACTACTATGACAACTTCACTTGGCCACGTAGATTATATCATGTGTATTTTACCATTTTACTCACACGGTGAATACAATTCTTTTTTATTCTTTTCTCTAGTCCATTCTCTCTTCTCAATTTGCAAACGTTGTGTGAATTGTTGTTAGCTAGTTTCTATGTGTAAGTTTCACCCAAATTCTACAAAAGTAAGTATATATTTATTTGAATTTTGATTTTTCCAAACAATACAAATTTTGAGGTTTGGATATTTTTTAATATCTTCATTTTTTGTTAAATAAAATATATTTTAAAATAAATGTTTACTATTGTACGTCACCAACTTTGTGATATCTCAATCAATTAGTTTAATTCAAAGACTAGCATAAACATATTATAATACAATACAACATAAATTTGCTATAATAAACAATAAATATGACAATAAAAGTATATCAACACCACATCTTATGCTTGTACTATTTAATGTATTTTCAATATGGTGGTTGTAAATGGTTGTTAACTTTTCATATCCAACATAATTATAAAATGAAGAAAAGAAAACACAATTGTCCATTATAGATACTCATAATAAAATGACACATCCACAATATAAATGTCCAAACAAATCATGTACAAATGAGTCTTCGTTGCCATCACCCTCATTATCTTCCTCGCTTGGCATTGTAACATTGTTGTTATCAAAAAAATGTTTAGATATCAGACTATTTCTCAATATGAACCACCAATCCCCATCCAACACATTTGGGTAAAAAAACACTTGTTTACAATGTTTTGGGAAAACATAAGGCTCCTTACTTTCGACCCACATTTTTTTAGAGTTAATACATATTAGCCCACTATCATGATATTCCTTTACATTTCTCCAGTCGAAGGTATCCCATCTTGCAATAAAAAATAACACATCAAACTGATGAGAAGTCCACTTGCATGATCTCTTGTATCTTTCCAATGTAACTTAACTTCTACTCTATTAGGTTTTGATCACAGTGGTTAGAATGACTAGATTGGTCGAACTCGACCGCAACTCCACAACATTGTTTGATGTGTCCATCATTAGCATACTTGGTGCAAAAATGATGTCCATATGCCCACACAGATGGGAACAAATGCACCCACAAAAATGAAAACAAAGGACGGTGTCATATTTCTAATCACCAAAGCATTAATAAAACATAATAGATGTTACAATTCAAATGTGCAATGTTATAAATAGAATGTGGTACTCAAAAAGGTTATTACAGAGTTGTTGCACCCGATCCTTATGTTTAGTGCATCCAGATATTCTCCACGTGGGTTATGATCAGGCATTGCATATTTCTCTTATCTTTGGTGAACCACCCAACGATTGGGACATATTTTTGGCATGTTTTCTTTTAAATGATCAAGATAAGACATGCTTCTAGCATTCAATTGTCTGAATGTTTTCCCGTCACTGTCCCATTTTCTTCTTTTCTCTTCATACAACGCAACCCATGGTCGTGTTGTCTTTGCGTTGTAAAGAATGAATTTATTGATGACATCAATTTCTAAATTCATCGATGTAGACAAAAATTCAAAACAAATAACATGATACCAAACACATATTTTCAACCTAAAGAACAAATTTATTAATGGCATCAATTTCTAAATTCACCGATGTATACAAGAATTCAAAATAAATAGCATGGGATGAAATATATATTATCGACTTCAATTTCAACAATTTCTTTGTACTAAATTGATAAAATATAATTGGCTGAGTCTTTATCAAGCACCTTTTTCTGTTCATTTGGAGTAGCTCCCCTTCCCTTTTGTCCTCATGTTGATGGTTGTCCTAAACGATTGCCCCTGCTATGTCATCAATTTGATTGATGTACTCATTGGCATAATAGAATGACTCATATTCAATGTACCCCTTTGCCATATAGTCCTCCAGTTTTTCCCTTTGTTGAACAAACCCCTTCATTTTTTTCATGCACCTCTCTAAGAAGAACATCCAACGACATGAGAGCACCCTAGCTAATTAAACCTCATCATGTAAGTGAATTAGAAGATGGACATGCAAGTCCATAAAACTCGTGGGAAGTTCCATATCAAACATACAAACAATCTGAACTATCTCTTGATGCCATCGTGGAATGATATCCATATGAATTTCCCTTGATGTGATCCAACGTACAAATGCAGATAATTTCGATATAGCACATTGTAGGTTCCAGGGGAAGTCATGGTTCATACAACCACGCATGGACAAAGGATAATGACACTTCAAAACAAATGCACACATAATTAATTTCCATAAAGTTGTGAGTGGATAACATATTTTTACTGACGTCAGTATAGAAGGAGAATCATGTATTCAACATACTTACCCTTAGAAGGTTAAGATGGTCATGTGATTTCAACCCCGACAAATTGCCTTCTATAGTGAAGCAATGTCGTAGAGTTGACCTGCTCCAAGTGGATATCGGTGGCCACCCAACTATTCCAACTGGCTCACTTAAAGATTTCATCTTGGCAGTTTCAGTTTTCATATTGGCAGTTTTTTTCCTAGTTTTTGGGTCGTGAACTTTTGGGGTCGTTTTGAGGCCCTAAATAACATTTTTAGGGCTCACCACAACCAAATTAGATATAGAGTGAGATTTTGATGACATAATGTGTAGTCCTCAGATAGACCTTTCCAATGGGCTATTGTGTGCCCAAAACGAAGATTGTATGCAAAAGTTATGACCTCGAAAAGTTGATGTACCAACGAGGCCCACATGACTTTTAGTGCTTCATCTCCTAGGGTTAGGTTTTTGGATGTCTAGAGTTTTGGCATTCATTTTTATTGTAAAAAGTCTTTCAAATCCTCATTATACTCATCTTCTTGCGAATGTGCGTAGCCGTCACATCTCTTCTTAGAGATAAGTTGCCACCATTCTAGCAAGCTTGTTTCGGTCTGCATTTTACAGTTTCAACATATTTCTTATTTAATAAAAGTCAAGTTTTACTGTATCTTTGTTATTATTCACTGTGTCTCTGTGTTACTATTATAAATTCATGTTTTTGTTCCATTCCACTCATAAATCTGGATTAGTGGTATCAGAGCGGTCTACTCCTTGTCGTTTTCAGTGCATGTCCTCGATGAGGTCAAGGTATAGAGAGTTGGGTCTCGAACTTATTTCTCTTGAGGACAACTGCTCTTGCATGCCCAAGAAAGATTCCATGATAGGTGAAAATAAAGTCGAAGGGACAGGAGATCCTTTCAAAATGTTACTCGAGGAAGCCCTCAAGCAACAGAGGAACGAGATGATGGACAACTTTGCACAAATCCTTCGATGGTTGTCGACAAGCGACGCATCTACCTCAAGCAGAGGCACCACCCCCTTCAAGGTATAGATCAATTTTGATATTCCTATATTTGAAGGTCAAATAGATGTGGATGTCATATATAAATGGTTAAACCTTCCAGAAGGGTATTTTTTTGTCCAATACTATTCTGATAGAGAAAATATTACATTTATGCTCCTCAAGATCGTGTCAATGATTGGTGAGAGACTTTTTGTGAGCAAAAGGAAATAGAGGGATCCACATTATTTGTAGTTGCACCCACTTGGGGTTCCTTTAGGGATGTTATTAAGAAACAATACTACCCTGTTGGAAGTTATGACGACTTGTATACAAGATGGACCACACTGCGACATGAAAGAGACCAAACATTATCAGAGTTTACCAAAGTCTTCCATACCTTGCGCACCAAGATGGGTATCAAATATTGTGAGCGACAACTGGTGCTCAAGTACCATGACGGTCTGCATAGATACATCCAGACAAAACTGGAGTTTCTGGACATCTAGTCCATGGGCACGACCTATCGATATGCTGTCAAAATCGAGCAGAAGCTTAAATAAAAGATGCGATAGTTTGGGTCTGGGAACCCCTCACAGTAGAAGTGGGGCAAGGGAAGCCCCAATGATCCAGATGGATGTCGTTGGCCTCCCACCTATACCAAATGGCTCATTTTCGCAGTTTTTTTTCTAGTTTTTGGGTCCTTGACTTTCGGGGTCGTTTTGAGGCTCTAAAAAACGTTTTTAGGGCTCACCACAATCTTATTTTTTCAAAAAGTTCCAGTCTAATGGAAACATGTGTAGTCCTCAGATAAACCTTTCCAACGGGCTATCGTGCGCCTAAAACGGAGATCATATGCAAAAGTTACGACCCCGGGAAGTTGATGTATTAGCTTACCCCAACGGGGCCCACATGACTTTTGGCGATTCATCTCCTAGGGTTAGGTTTTTGGATGTCTAGGGTTTTGGAATTATTGTTTATTGTAAAAAAGGCTTTGAGAGCCTCATTGTAACCATCTTCTTGTGAATGAGCGCAACCATCACATCTCTTCTTAGAGATAAGCCGCCACCATTCTAGAAAGCTTGTTTTCTGCTGCATCTTACAGTTTCAACAGATTTTCTTATTCAATAGAAACCAGTTTTACTATATCTCTGTTATTCTTGTGTCTCTGTGTTAAGAATAATAATAATCTGTATTCATTTTCGTTCTACTCATAAAATTTGGATCAGTGGTATCAGAGCGGTCTGCTTCTTGTTGTTCTTAATGCATGTCCTTGACGAGGTCAAGGTACAAAGAATTGGGTCTCGAGCTTGTTTCTCTTGAGAACAAAAGCTCTCCCACACCCTAGAGACCTCTCATGGTGGGAGAAAAGAAAGACGACGGGACATGAGATCCTTTCAAAATGTTTCTCGAGGAATCCCTCACGCAACAGAGGAATGAAATGATGGATAGTTTTGCACAAATCCTTCAACGATTACCAACATGGAACACATCTTCCTCGAGCGGAGGCGTCGCCCCCTTCAAGGTACAAATCAACTTTGATATTCCCATATTTGAACGTCAGATACACACAAATGTTGTAGACAAATGGTTAAATCTTCTAGAAGGGTATTTCTTTGTCCATAACTTTTCGAACAGAGAAAAGATTACGTTTGCACTTCTCAAAGTCGTCCCCCTTGTCAAAGATTGGTGGGAGACTTTTTGTGAGCAAAAGGAAACAGAGGAACCCTCATTATTTACAGTAGCGGTCACTTGGGATTCCTTCAGGGACTCTATCAAGGAACAATACTACCCTGTCGGAAGTTATGATGACCTATATACAAAATGGATCACACTGCGGCAGGAAAGAGACCAAGTAGTGCAAGAGTTCACAAATATATTCCATACCTTGCGCACCAAGTTGGGTATCAAAGATTCTGAGCGGCATCTGGTGCTCAAGTATCACGGTCATCTGCATAGATACATCCAGGCCTAAATGGATCTTTTGGACATCTCATCCTTAGGCGCGGCCTATAGATATGTCGTCAAAATCAAGCAAAAACTTAAACAAAAGACGCCACAATTTGGGCTTGGGAACCCCTCACATTAGAAGCAATTAAAGGGAAGCCCCAACCCGCAGAACAAAGGATAGAGCAAAGACGGATAGCCTCAAAACAACCAATCTAGGCCACAAGAAAAAAAGGACACCGAAAATACAAAGAAAGATACCGGGAAGTGGTGCGACTTTCATAAGAGACCCTGGCATAACACTGTTGATTGTCGCTCCAAACAATCACCGATGGTTGAGGTGAAAGCATCTAAGTTAGATACGGGTTATGACTCTGAGTTGGAACCAGAAAGGGGGAGACAGATCATTTATACGAAACCCAGTACCATTGTTGCTACCACCAAGGTCAAGCTTGGTGAACCAGATGATCTAGAAGACGACAAGCACCTCTTTCATTCACAAATGTGGATAAAAGGTACCCCGCTGCACTTTATCGTTGATAGAGGTAGCCAAAAGAAACTCATCTAAGAAGAGGTCTTCAAGCGACTAACCTTGCTGACAATGTTGCACCTGCAACCCTAGACCATTGGATGGCTTTGTCAAGGAAGCGATCTTCACGTCAGCCAACAGTGTCGCCCATCATATGACATCAAGCCCTTCAAATATGAGGTATTATGTGATGTTGTTGCTCTTGAAGTTTGTAATCTTATTTTTGGCCAATCTTATTTATGGAAATGTAATGTTGTATATGAGTCCAGGCCTCACAGTGTTATTATTACTTTGAACAGGAAATTATACAGGATACCCGAGGCAGTCCCACCTAGTGTTATTTCTTTGATCTCTGCCAAACAATGCAGGAAGGTCATCTCTCAGACCGGGAAGTTTGTCTTCTTTGTGATTCGCTCTCAGAGTGAGTGAAATATTGCAGCCACATCTAGGGCCTTCACAGCCGACCCCTCCACATAGAAAAAGAAATTGGACAAGGTCGTGGCATAATACAAAGATATCTTCTCCTCACCTACCGGGGTACCTTTGCACTGTCAGGTGAAGTATCACATCAATTTGACCCCCGACGCACCGCTGCCCAATGGGCCAGTCTACCGTTTCTCTCTATCAAAGAAAGAGGATATCAAGCGACAGATCCAAGAACTTCTCCACAAGGGGCACATCCGTCCCAGCTTGTTACCTTGTTGGAGCCCAATCGTGTTGGTGCAGAAGAAAGACGGGACATGGCGACTCTGCATTAATTATCGGGCCCTAAATAAAATCACAGTCGGGAACTGATACCTAATTCCTAGAATCGACGACCTCCTTGATCAACTCAAGGGGGCCAAATACTTCAGTAAGATTGATCTGAAGTCTGGGTACCACCAGGTCCCCATAGAACAAAAAGATGTATGGAAGATAACCTTCAAGTCAAAAGAACGTCTTTTTGAATGGTTGGACATGCCCTTTGGTTTGATAAATGCTCCAACAACTTTCATGAGGATGATGGATGATATCCTGTGACCTTTCACCAATACTTTTGTAGTGGTGTATCTAGATGACTTCCTCATCTACAACAAGACTTGGGCAGAACACTTGCAACATATTCAACAAGTTTTACACACCCTGCGACAACACAAGTTATATGCCAACTTGGAAAAATGCTCCTTCGACATGGACATGGTCTAGTACCTAGACTACATCGTGGATCAACATGGTGTGCATGTGGATCCAGCCAAGATCAAGGTCATCCATTACTGGCCATCCCTAACCACACTCACTGACCTTCGGAGCTTCTTAGGCCTTGCCAATTTCTATTGCAGGTTCGTGTTGGGATTCTCCCATATTGCATGGGCTCTCATCCAAGTAACCATGGGTGGTGGTAAGGAAAAATTTGTGTGGGGCCTGTCCCAACAAAAAGCATTCGATTATTTAAAGCAACGCTTGTGCTCAGCCCCAGTACTTTCATTACCGGACCTGCAACAACCTTTTGAGATCGAGACATATGCTTCATAATATGTTGTGGGCGTATTTCTCACTCAGCACGGCCACGTCGTGGCCTATCATAGTGAGACACTATCAGATGTTGTCCGTAGGTACCCTACTTACGACAAATTAATGTACTCCATTGTGCAAGTCTGTCGCTAGTGGAAACATTACATTCTCAGGAAGGAGACAGTCATCCACATGGATCATAAACCATTGCAGTTCATGCAGACACATGGCAAATTGTAGAATGATCGCCATCATAAGTGGCCCACATACTTGCAGTAGTTCCACCTCAACATCAAGTATAAAACATGTAGTACCAACCAAGTAGTTGATTTCCTCAGCCGACCTCTAGTTGTCGAACTCACCACGGTGCTAGAATCTTGCAGACACGAGACCTCCAGATGGCCCAACCTCTATGAGACAGACCCTGACTTCGCCACCACATACCAAATGTTGGGCGTAAAATCAGTTGTCAATAATTTATGTCTTCAAGACAGGCTATTGTGCCGATTGGGCCAGCTTTGTGTTTCATCAAGTGAGTGAGCGAAGATGATTTTGGAAGCCCACTACAGTCGAGTGGCAAGACACTTCGGCATCAAAAAGACAGTGGCAGTGTTGCAGAAACATTTCTACTGGCTGAAACTTCGATAGGATTTCAGCAAGTATATAAGGTCTTGCACTGCTTGCGCTATTGCCAAACTGACCACTAAGAAACAAGTCATGTACACCCCCCTGCCTACACCTGACATTCCATGGGAATCCATCTCAATGGACTACATGTCGGGCCTTCCATCCACCAAGAGGGAAAATGACTGTGTCTTTATGGTTGTTTTTCCAAGATGGTGATCATGGTCGCCTGTAAGAAGAGCATCAGAGTAGAAGCCACTGCCAAGCTCTTCTTTGAATGAGTCTAAGTACATTTTGGAATCCTAAAAACCATTGCCTCAGATTAGGACAGTCGATTCCTCAACACATTTTGGTCCAGCCTCTAGTCACTGTTGGACACCAAGCTCACAAAGTCCACTGCCTTCCACCCCTAGACAGATGGCCAAACTAAGGTCGTCAATCGGATGATAGTGCATATCTTGTGCATGTACAATTGCAAGCACCCATGCACATGGGATGAGAGTCTTCCCTATGCTCATCATAGCTACAACAAATCCCTACACATATCACCCAACCACAACCCCTTTCAGGTTGGGTTGGGATTCCAATCATTGGGTCCCATGGATGTTGCACTACCTCTTGCGGCCACCCGACCGATTCATTACCTGCTCCAACTAAAGTTGAAAAGGCCTCTCGGTTCATTGAGCGGATCCAGCACATTCGCCAGTAGGTTCAGGATATTTTACAAAAGTCCAATGCCAAGTACAAGCAGTGCCATGATTAACACCGGGTGCCACACAAGTTTCAGGTCGGAGATGAAGTGTGGTTACACTTGCAGAAATAACACCTTACAGGGGCCCATCGAAAGCTTCGCCCACTCCGTTACGGACCTTACACCACACCAAGGTCATGGTTGACAATGGTTTTGAGCTCAACATTCCTCCTTCCCTTGGCCTACACCGAATGTTCAACGTGGATCTCCTTCGGCCATACTTCCCACCATTGTTGGACACCTCAGAGATAACAGAACAATTGACACCAACAGAGCTCAACCCTGACTACATGCAATGGGAATATAGTGATAAAATTGTGGACACACAGGTCTAGGGCACACGCCAGTGAAGGATCCACTTTATCGAGTTATCAAACCAAGGCAACTCCTACAGCAAGGCAAGTGGCTCACCCGGGGCCAAATTCAGCAGAAAATTTCCTCATCTGATGGGGGCACTGAACACAATGGAGACCATTGCTTCCTAAGATGTGAGGATTGATCCATAT
Organism: Picea glauca; assembly: GCA_000966675.3. Classification (NCBI taxonomy): domain Eukaryota; kingdom Viridiplantae; phylum Streptophyta; class Pinopsida; order Pinales; family Pinaceae; genus Picea; species Picea glauca. The sequence goes on from JZKD02S0000673.1 coordinate 59,038, forward strand.
GGATGTCAGTGGCCTCCCATCTATTCCGACTAGCTCATTTTGGCAGTTTTCCAGTTTGGCATTCTTTTTCCTAGTTTTCGGGTCCCTGACTTCCGGGGTCGTTTTGAGGCCCTAAAAAACGTTTTTAGGGATCACCACAATCATATTATTATAAAAAGCTACAATATAATGGAAACATGTGTTGTCCTCAGATAAACCTTTCCAACGGGCTATCGTGGGCCTAAAACGAAGATCATATGCAAAATTTTCGACCCCGGGAAGTTGATGTACTAGCTTACTCTATTGTGGCCCACATGATTTTTGGCAATTCATCTCCTAGTGTCAGGTTTTTGGATGTCTAGAGTTTTGGCATTCTTGTTTATTGTAAAAAAGGCTTGGAGAGCCTCATTGTAACCATCTTCTTGCGAATGAGTGCAACCATCACATCTCTTCTTAGAGATAAGTCGTCACCATTCTAGTAAGCTTGTTTTTCGCTGCATTTTATAGTTTCAGCACATTTTCTTATTGAATAGAAACCAATTTTTTTGTATCTATGTTATTTCATCTCTATTATTCTTATGTCTTTGTGTTAAGAATAATAATAATAATAATTTGTATTCATTTTCGTTCTGCTCATAAAATTCAGATCACTCAACCCACAAAACAAATGGAGAAAAAAAGATGTACAACCTCAGGACAACCAATATAAGCCACAAACAAAGAAGGACAATGGAAAGATGAAGAAAGACACCAGAAAGTGGTGTGACTTCCATAAGAGCCCCTGGAATAACACTATTGATTGTCGCTCAAAGCAGTCATTAGTGGTAGAGGTGAAATCCTCTTAATCATATGCAGTGTCCGACTTAGAGTCGGAACAAGAAAATGGGAGACAAATTATTGACGCGGAAGCCAGTGCCACTGTTGCTACCACCAAGATCTAGCCTGATGAATCTGATGAGCCAGAGGAAGGCAAGCATCTCTTTCATTCATAGATGTGGGTGAAGGGTACTCCATTGCAGTTCATCATTGACAGCGGTAGCCAAAAGAACCCCATCTCTGCGGATTTCGTCAAGTGGTTGGCCTTGCCGACAATGCCGCACTTGCAACCATACACCATCGGATGGCTCCTTCAAGGAAGCGATCTTCACGTCAACCAACAATGTTGCTTGTCCTACGACATCAAGCCCTTGAAAGATAAGGTATTGTGTTATGTCACTCCCCTTAAAGTTTGTGAAGTTCTTTTGAGCCAACCTTATTTATGGAAACGTCATGTTGTATCTGAGTCTAAGCCTCACAATGTTATTATTACTTTGAACAGAAATTGTACAGGATACACGAGGTAGTCCCACCTACTGCCATTTCCTTGATCTCTTCCATGCAATCTAGGAAGGTCATCTCTCAGACCAAGAAGTTTTTCTTCTTCGTGATTCGCTCTCAAAGTGAGCGAAAGGTTGCAACCACATCCATGACCTCTACGAATGATCTCTCCATGCAACAAAATCAAGTGGATAAGGTCGTGGAAGAATACAAAGACATCTTCTCCTCACCCACTGGGGTACCTCTACACTGTCCAGTCAAGCATTCAATCGATCTGACCCCCGACGCATCGCTACCCAATTTGCCAGTCTATCACCGCTCTCTGTTAGAAAATGAGGACATCAAGTGTCAGATCCAACAACTACTCCAAAAGGGGCACATTTGACCCCACGGTTGTAGAAGAAAGACGGGACCTGGCGACTCTGTATCGATTATCAGGCCCTAAATAAAATCATAGTTAGGAATCGATACCTGATTGTCGAAATCGACGATCTCCTTGACTAGCTCAAGGGGGTCAAATACTCCAGTAAGATTGATCTGAAGTATGGCTACCATCAGGTCCCAATAGAGCAAACGGATGTATGGAAAATTGTCTTCAAGTCCAATTAAGGTCTTTTTGAATGGTTGGTCATGCCCTTTGGTTTGACGAATTCCCTCGACAACTTTCATGAGGATGATGGATGATATCTTGCGACCTTTCACCAATTCTTTTATGGTGGTGTTTATGGATGACATCCTCATATACAACAAGACTTGGGCGGAACACTTGCAACATATTCAACAGGTTATGCACACTCTGCAATAGCACAAGCTATACACAAATTTGGAGAAATGCCCCTTAGACATGGACAGGGTCCAATACCTAGGTTAAATTGTTGATGAGCATGGGGTGCATGTTTATCCCGCCAAGATCCAGGTCATTTGTGATTGGCCATCCCCAACCACACTCACTGAGCTTCAAATCTTTTTAGGCCTTGTCAGTTTCTATCGCAGGTTCATGTTGGGATTCTCCCATATTGCATGGGCCCTCAACTAAGTAACCAAGGGTGGCGATGAGGTAAAGTTCATGTGGGGCATGTCGCAACAACAAGAGTTCAATGATTTGAATTAGCGCTTGTGCTCAGCCCCAGTGCTCTCATTACCCGACCTATAACACCCCTTTCATATCAAGGCAAATGCTTCAAACTATGTTGTGGGCGCAGTTCTCACTCAACACGGACACCTCGTGGCCTATCATAGTGAGACACTATCAGATGTTGTCTGTAAGTACCCTACTTATGACAAATAAATGTACTCCATTGTGAAAGCTTGTCGCCAATGGAGGAATTACATTCTTGGGAAGGAGACAGTCATCCACACCGATCATAAGCCGCTACAGTTCATGTAGACAGAGAAAATTGCAGAATGATCGCCATTAGAAGTGGTCCACATAATTGCAACAACTCCATCTCAACATCAAGTATAAGACAAGAAGCACTAACCTGGTCGTTAATTGCCTCATCCTCCCTCCAGTTGCAGCACTCACCACGGTGCTAAACTCCTGCGGCAACAAGACCTTTGGGTGGCCCCAACTCTATGAGAGAGATCCTTACTTCTCCGCCACCTACCAGATGTTGGGCACAAACACATCTGTCACTGATTTCCATATTCAGGATGGGTTGTTGTGCCATTTGGGCCATTTTTGCATTCCATCAAGTGAGCGAGCGAAGATGATTTGGGAATCCCAGTATAGTCAGGTGGCAGGACACTTCAGCGTTGAAAAGACAGTGGTAGTGTTGCAACAACATTTCTATTGGTCGAAACTTCGACTAGATGTCAGCAAGTATATCAGGTCCTGCACTACCTGCGCCATTGCCAAATCGGCCATTAAGAAACAAGGCATGTACACCCCTCTGATTACTCATAAAAGGCTATGGGAATCCATCTCAATGGACTACATGTCAGGCCTTCCATCAACCAAGCGAGAAAATTATTATGTTTTGTGGTGGTTGATCGTTTTTCTAAAATGGTGATTCTAGCCGCCTACAAGAAGAGCATCAAAACAAAGGCCACTTCCAAGATCTTCTTTGAATGAGTATGGGTACATTTTGGGATACCACAAACCATCATCTTAGATCGGGATAGTCGGTTCCTTAACACATTCTAGTCGAGCCTCTAGTCACTGCTAGACACCAAGCTCACTAAATCCACGGCCTTCCATCCCCAGACGGATGGTCAAACCGAGGTCGTCAACCAGATGATCATGCATATCCTGCGCATGTACAATTCCAAGCATCCCCGCACATGGAATGAGAGTCTTCCCTATGTTCAACACAACTACAACAAATCCCTATATAGCTCAACTGACCACAACCACTTTCAGGTAGGGTTGGGATTTCAACCATTGGGTCCCATGGAAGTTGCACTACTCCTTCCGACCACCCAGGAAGATTCATCCCATGCTCAAACTGAAGCCGACAAATCTACCAGGTTCCTTGAGTGGATCCAGAACATCTGCCAACAAGTTCAGTATATTTTACAGAATTCCAATGCCGAGTACAAGCAGCACCATTATCAACATTGGGTGCCACACAAGTTTGAGGTGGGAGATAAAGTTTGGTTTCACTTGTAGAAAGAATGCCTTACGGGGTCCCATCGGAAGCTTCATCCACTCCATTATGGACCTTACACCATCACCAAGGTTGTGGGCGAGAATCCTTTTGAGCTCAACATTCCCCCCTTCCTTTGCTTGCATCCAGTATTTAATGTGGACCTCCTTCGACCATATTTTCCACCACTATTGGACACCTCAAAGTTAGAAGAACAATTGACACCCACAAATCTCAACCCCGACTTCATGGAACAAGCATTCATTGATTACATCATGGACACATAGGTCAAGGGCACTCACCAACAGAGGATCCAACTTTATCGGGTTGTCAAAGTAGGGTAGCTCCTGCACCAATGCAAGTGGCTCACCCAAGGCTAAATTCAACAGAAATTTCCTCATCTTATGGGGGAACTCAACGCAATGGAGACCATTTCTTCCTAAGGGGTGAGGATTGATCCAGGTGGATATAGGTTTCCATCCACCTATTCCAACTGGCTCACTTACATATTTCATCTTGGCAATTTTAGTTTTCATATTAGTAGGTATTTTCCTAGTTTTCGGGTCCTGAACTTCCTAGGTCGTTTTGAGGCACTAAACAATGTTTTTAGGGCTCACCACAGTCAATCTATAAACATAATTAGATTTTTATGGCCTAATGTGTAGTCCTCAGATATACCTTTCCAACGGGCTATCGTGCGCATAAAGTGAAGATCATGTGCAAAAGTTACGACCCCGAGAAGTTGATGTACGACCTTCCCTGAACGGGGCCCACATGACTTTTGGCACTTCATCTCCTAGGGTTAGGTTTTTTGATGTCTAGAGTTTTGGAATTCATGTTTATTGTAAAAAATATTTCAGAGCCTCATTATAATCATCTTCTTGTGAATGAGCGTAATCGTCACATCTCCTCTCAGAGATAAGTTGCCACCATTCTAGCGAGCTTTTTTTAGTCTGCATTTTTTTGTTTGTTTGTTAGCTTGCCTGTGACATGTGGGACTAACCTGTGGCTAAGAAACCGTGACTCAGGGGCATCTAAGCCATCAAAATCACCCTGGGATCTCACTCGGCCTGAGCCACACCAACCCTTAACATGGTTGGATTTTTTGTCCCCACAGGTTTCGAACCAGTGACTTTAACATCACAGAGCACCTTAACAGCACACTCCGTCACCGATTGTCCTACACCTCGGTGAATTTAAATTTGAAGGACATGGGGGTGGGATTTGATCCACTTATGTGTGCACGGGTCATGATACCATTTAATATGATATCTCTGGGTGCAACCATACGTTCGACCACTACCTCAAGGTGCCCCCATGGCTCCAGGTAAATCCCTCATGAGAATTGAACCTTGCCCAACGGTGAAAAACTCCTCGCTTTCCACCATTGGATCCAACCCCTTTGGGCTAAATTTGAAGGACATGGGGGTGGGCTTTGATCCATTTATGTGTGCATGGGTCATGATACCATTTAATATGATATCTCTGGGTGCAACCACATGTTCGACCACTACCTTAAGGTGCCCCCATGGCTCCAGGTAAAGCCCTCATGAGAATTGAACCTTGCCCAACGGTGAAAAACTCCTCGCTTTCAACCATTGGATCCAACCCCTTTGGGCGAAAAAATTGAAGGACATGGGGGTGGGCTTTGATTCACTTATGTGTGCACAGGTCACAATACCATTTAATATAGTACATCCGGGTGCAACCACACGTTTGACCACTACATGAAGGTGTCCCCATGGCTCCAGGTAAAGCCCTAACGAGAATTGAACCTTGCCCAATTGTGAAAAACTCCTCGCTTTCCACCATTGGATCCAATCCCTTTGGGCGTTTTAGTTTGCATTTTACAGTTTCAACATATTTCTTATTTAATAGAAGTCAAGTTTTATTGTATCTATGTTATTATTCATTGTGTCTTTGTGTTACTATTATAAATCTGCGTTTTCATTTCGTTCCGCTCAAAAATCAAGATCACGACCCATATAAAGAAGGTGCCTTCACACCCAATATAACATCATTTGCCATAGAACGATCATATTTTTTCAAAATCCATGGGACATCACCTTCTTTAAGAGACCAAGAGGGACCAACCTCTCTTCTTGTTTCGTTTGTTGACCAATGTCTCTTT